>JARQZK010001658.1:40000-72500 GCA_030704885.1 Cynegetis impunctata
TTTTGTTGATAGTATACTTCCGGTTGTACCGGAAATAGACCCTAAGTCGCTTATTTTAAATAGGATACCCTATATATTATTACATTTTTGGATTCAACTTAAGATTCTAGACAGATTTTATGCATTATTTCCTATACCTAAGTCTAAGCGTTTTTGACATATTTAGGTTTTTATGTCAAAAACGACGATTGCAAGCCCTAATATAATTATCAGTTGTTCCTATAAGAAAGCCTTTTTTACTTACTTTGGGTTAAATTCCTTGTTGAAAAGGACCTACTTTAATAGATTTTTTTATAATATTTGGAAAACTAGTCATACAGGGTGTGCAAAAAATAAGATCTAAAATGAGATTGAGAAAACTGACAAAAATCAATTAAACTTCTCTTGAGATTTTTACATTACCGTAAAACAACGTTCAGATAAACAAATTGATGTTGTGTGTATGTATATGTAGTAAGTAATAAACGAGTACGATCTCAAATACGATCGTGGCTATCCTAGATCTAATTGTTTAACGATTGAATGCAAAATCGCCATATAAAAATATTGAATTGGCAATATTTCGAAAACTTCAAATTTTAGGTGAAGATAACCTCATACAAAGTTACCTTCTTTTTAAATGCTTAATACTACAGAATAAAGAAAATGGGGAGTTTCCATTTGAAAAAATTGATTTTTGTCAGTTTTCTCAATCTCATTTTAGATCTTATTTTTTGCACACCCTGTATAACTAGTTATCCAAATATTATTCAAAATCTATTAAAATGGGTCCTTTTCAACAAGGAGTCTAACCCAGAGTAAGTAAAAAAGGCTTCCTTATAGGAACAATTGATAATTATATTAGGGCTTACAATCGTCGTTTTTGACATAAAAACCTGAATATGTCAAAAACGCTTAGACTTAGGTATAGGACATGATGCATAGAATCTGCTTAGAATCTTAAGTAAAATCCAAAAATGTAATAATATATAGGGTATCCCTTTTAAAATGAGCGACTTAGGGTCCATTTCCGGTACAACCGGAAGTATATTATCAACAAAAAATCATACATCAGATGCATTTTGCGCCATTGGACTTGCCTGCAAAATTTCATAAATATTCTCCTTTTCGTTCGAAAGATATTTACTTGGTTCCATACTTTATCGCAACCCTGTATATATATATATATATATATATATATATATGTATGTATATATAAATATATATATATATATATATATATATATATATATATATATATATATATATATATATATATATATATATATATATATATTATATATATATATATATATATGTATGTATATATATATATATATATATATATATATATATATATATATATATATATATATGTATGTATATATAAATATAATGTAAGTGAAACTGGTAAATACTGCGAGAATTCACTCAAGGAGAATATGTTCGGATAGTTCGGAAAAAATATACAAACGGTACATAAGTATTTTCACTTGAATAAATATATTTCGCTTGCAGATACTATCTGTGTGTATCTGCAAGCGAAATATATTTATTCAAGTGAAAATACTTATGTACCGTTTGTATATTTTTTCCGAACTATCCGAACATATTCTCCTTGAGTGAATTCTCGCAGTATTTACCAGTTTCACTTACATTATATTTAGAAAACATTTACATAAGTCATATTAAATGCAAGGCGGCGATGTTGGCCTTAAGCTAACCGCTGCCAGACTAATAGTAGAGTATGTGAAGCCTGTCATTACAGGAGATTTAGGATGAACTTCGAAAAGGCAGATCTAGACCCCAAATTTCTTTATAATTTCTTCTGGTAATTTCAGATATCTGGCCTAATGATGTTTCAGACTTTTAAAGAACTGTTAGAATTTTCAATCCTCATCAAGGAATGATGCGGAAAATAACAGATATTATCGTGCATTCACAATATGAAAAAAAGATATTTCTGTTAAGGAACTTGTTTCCAAAACATAATATAGGAATGATTTTCGGTTGTCTTCTCACTGAATTTGAAATTCAAGGATTTCTTAGGAACGTTACTCTCGAACAATGAATTGGATTTTCTAATTCGATTCCCAATTAGTAATGTTTCTAGTTAAAATTTATTTGTTTCAAGTGCAAGAAGTAAATCAAATGTGTGAATTTAATGAAACTTCATTCGAACATTGCATAGCTATTGGTCGAAGATGAGTTCAAATCTTTTTTCCAAATTTTTTTTTTTAAAAGAAAATATGTCATCAATTCCATTCATTTCATGTAGAACGATTGTGTGAATGATTGAAGAAACAAACTATCTTCGAAATTAAAATGTCATGCTGATATATTCGAATTACCTAATTATATATATATATATATATATATATATTTATATATACCTACATATTTATATATATATATATATATATTTATATTTATATATATATATTTATATATACCTACATATATATATATATATATATATATATATATATATATATATATATATATATATATATATATATATATATATATATATATACAAGGGCGCACCCAGAATTGAGTTTCGGGGGGGGGGGGGGCTCTGAATCAAAATTTACCTCCTTAAATTTAAATAGAAAACGCACATCCCGTATCCGGTAAATCACAATAGATCTTATGGTTGACTGATAGTGACCAGTGGGCTCATTTCATAGTAGTAGATGAGCTCATTTCACAATTATTATCTTAGTAATCTCAATTCTTTTGAATTACTCTTTTAAATCTCGGGGGGGCTGCAGCCCCATGCTCCATTTATTGTTTGAACTCTCCGGTTTCGGAGGTTTGGTCAAACTTTGCCACGGAGGCGATTAATTCCATCCGCGAGATCTCAGAAAGAGTAAATTAACAATAACAAAGAAATTAGTTGCGGGAAAATATTAAACAAGTAGAACAAAAATTATCGGTATAGTTCGTTTATATGGAAGTAGCCGTTTTTAATGAAATTTTTATTTAGAATTTCAAATTTTTTTAAATTAAAAAAAGGTACTCACAAACTAGAACAATGTTTGAAACTCTCAGCTTAAGTTTGGGATCATTGCCATATTTTCAGCTTGCGTAATGTTCGAAATAGGTTTAAATTATTTTGATTTTGAAAAGTCAATTAGCTATAGCAGGCTTGGTGAATCTCAAAAAACGATTTTATTAAAAAGTTGACGTTTCGCCACGACATTCGTGGCTTTTTCAAAACTTTTGAAATATTGAAATTTCTTTGACATTTATTGATTTGAAAAAAATTGAATAGTTGAAAAAGACTACTATGTTTGATCAAAAATTTCTCGGCTGTGGCCGTTCTCTGTTATTTATTACGTGCTATTCAGTACCTACAATATTAACATTCAAAACTATTATTATTAGATGGTAAGGGAAACCACAGAAACCTTTACCCACGTAATGTTCGAAATAGGTTTAAATTATTTTGATTTTGAAAAGTCAAAGAATAGGGTACTATTTCTCTTTTTTTCAAAAATGTTTTTATTACGGCTGTGGCCGTCTTCACTTATTAATTACTTGCTATTTAGTCCAATATCAACAGTCAGGTCTGTTGATATTAGATGGGAGGGGAACCACAGAAACCTTCACCCACGTAATTTACATAATAAATTTAAAATAAAATAAATAAATAGTACCCTATTCTTTGACTTTCCAAAATCGAAATAATTTAAACCTATTTCGAACATTACGGTTGTGAAGGTTTCTGTGGTTTCCCTTACCATCTAATAATAACAGTTTTGAATGTTAATATCGAACTAAATAGCACGTTATAAATAACAGAGAATGGCCACAGCCGACAAATTTTTGATCAAACATAGTAGTCTTTTTCAACTATTCAAATTTTTTCAAATAACTACATGTCAAAGAAATTTCAATATTTCAAAAGTTTTGAAAAATCCACGCATGTCGTGGCGAAACGTCAATTTTTTAATAAAATCAAGTTTTTTGAGATTCACCAAGCCTGTTATTGCAAATAAATACCAAAAAGTTATATATGTATATATATATATATAAAATGAAGTGAACTAGGACATTTATTTGAAACTAATCAAACAAACCTCCTAGCGGAGCTGGTTATACGAGTTCACGAAACATCGAAATGGTTGGTTATCACTTTCGATGGATAGATGATACTGATGAGCCCCAAATAAGGGCGAAACAGACTGTCTATCATTTCCATTGATTGTGATAAACAACTTAATGTTTCTAACATACACCGTCCTAAGGTATATGGATGCATTTCGATGTTTCGTGAACTCGTATAACCAGCTCCGCTAGGAGGTTTGTTTGATTAGTTTCAAATAAATGTCCTAGTTCACTTCATTTTATTGCCACGAACGTGTGTCGTTAACACGAAGAATTCTGTTTTCTATATATATATATATATATATATATATATATATATATATATATATATATATATATATACGTATATATATATATATATATATATATATATATATATATAATTATATATATATATATATATATATATATATATATATATATATATATATATACATATATATATATATATATATATATATATATATATATATATATATATATATATATATATATATATATATATGCCTCTGTGTATATTTGATTATTTATCTATTGACCATTTTGGAAATATCTCTAATTTGCGAGTTATTTTCCAGTAATTGTCACTTATTTACCAGTTTTACTCACTATCTGGTTTAATTACTGATATGTACTATACTGAACGTTTCAATATATTTTCGAGACAAGTAGGCGAAAACGCATCTACATCTTGAACTCCTTCTCCACATTTACAAAATCAGTTGTCGGATAACAGTAGACGCGAAACTTATTCGATATTTCAGATAGCTACCGGTTCAGTAGCTTGTGGATAAAGACATCACCGAGGCTATTAACGAGCTGCCTTGGCCGACTGCACCACTCAATATGCTAATCTAGCTCTGATACATCACTTACTACCAGCCGTGACATCTCTAATTGTTTTGGGAGTAGTTCTTTGAGCAATAAATTTCAGTTGGATCATTAATGGAACTAAAAGAAATTTATTCGTCCTGTTTTAAAATAGTCCGCCAGCCAAGGAGATAGAACATATTTTTCACACTTTGGTGTTGATTTAGAAATATCTCTGAATTTGCAGTATTCACCTTTTCTTTGTTGAAGGAAGTATTCTCATTCTGTTACTCTGATTTCATGAAGTTTTGCAATTATTAGTACCTATACATAGCGTACAAACAACAGAACAGCAGAATGAAGTATAAACTTTAAAATAAAAACACTTGGCTTATGTTTCACAATATAAAAAATACTGTATTTAGCAGTAACGAAAAGTCGACATGTTTCGAGTTATGAACTCATTATCAAGACTGACTACAGGAGAGTATTGCATCGTAATTTATAAAACAGACAAAAGCAAAGGTGATACCTGAAAATCAATTTGTTCGTTTACAAGGGGTAATTTACTATTATGGGCGGAACTTATTTCGAGAATTTCAAGAAGGTCAAGGCGTTTACCCTTGTTACCTGAATGTAACGATTTGGTTTTGTTGAAATCCAGGAAGTGATTGAATTTTATACAATGTTCAGAGAAGCCAGTGGTATTTTTGTTTTGTAAAATTGACTTTTTATTTTCTTCAACACGAATATTTATATTCCTTCCTGTCTGTCCAATATAGAAAGCAGGACATTCGTCGCAAAATATTTTGTTAATACCACTGTTTTCTTCGATGTTAGATTTTTCTTTATTATTGACCAAGAATGACTTCAAGTTTCTTTTATTTGTACAAATTGTTTTAACGTTATTTTTCGATAGTCTGTTACAAATTTTGCTACTCAAATTACGCACATAATTTATTGGGAAGTATTTTTGTTCTTCATTAATAGTTTGCGTGGGGTATATTGAATGCAACAGATATTTTATTCGTTTTTTCCCAATGAGCTTGTCGATAAGACTTTCAGTGTAACCATTATTGATGGCTAATAATTTAATTGTATTAACTTCAGTTTGAAATTTTTTTTCCGATAATGGAATCGTGAACAACCTAGGTATGTATGAATTCTTTATGATGTTCCACCGAGAATCTCAGTTAATAGAACAGCAATTGAATGGGTATATAATATATATGATATGTGATATGCAGGGCCGGATTAACCCTGTCCGGGCCCCTAGGCAACAACCCTGGGCGGGCCCCAGGTCTTTTCAAGTTTATAGAGGGATGTAAGTAACTTCCAGATAATCGACTCCAGGTATCCCGTTACTTCAAAGTCTTATGAGATATTGCAAATATATTCCCAATATCTTTGGTGGGATGGCGCTCTGGATTATTATCCAGACAGTGTTACTGACCACAATTTGTATTGGGAAACAATTAGAAATTTGTTAATTCACTCCGAGTCAAATAAGCTGCACTGATGAGATATAATAAGATCGAAACAGCTATATGCAGATTTTGAGTCGGGGTGACTTGACAATTTCTATAATTCACCGTTCGATTGTGAATGCAGATTTTGCGTTGCTGAATACGTATAACCAGCTTCCTTGGAAAGTTGTTTGATAATGTTTTAAATTATTAAAGACAAGTATGTTTTTCATGATTCAATTCTATTATTTGATTGAATGTATTTAACAATGTATCTTCATTTGTATTTATATTATCAGACTTCCATTGACTTTAGCGGTATGTTTGTCTCTAAGAAGTAAAATTAAATGTAAAATAGAATATAGACGACGTTTCGGTCAGTGAGACATCTCTGACGCAGTGAATGCATCTGTCTGTTTCCGGTGTTATTCAGATTTTCAGTTAATCTTGCTGGTCAACCTAGTAGAATTAATGAAGGGACCTTCTGACAAGGAAATTTTTTTTCATGTGGTAAAAGATTCGCTGAAAGCCATTAGAATTTCAATGTTTTAAGAAACATGATCCTGTGCATCTCTGATCGTTTTATATACCTACCTACTTACTTAATATATTTTCATTCCCTCCATTATATTCAAGTTGAAAAACCAAAACTTCATATAAAAATATGATACTGAAATGCCTCATAAATATATGTATATTCAAAGTCCTTTGCCTTCGTCTAAGACTTGAACAGTGTTAATTAATTAAATCAGTTCAATAACTAATATATCGTTGATTTAATATAATAAATTTTGTTGTTGAATGAACTGAATTTATTAGATGGCTGAATTAGTTGGATATTTTCGAAAATATTCTCTGTATATATAGGTACCCATTTGAGCTTTAGTATAATGGTTGCATATAGAATCGTCTTTAATAAATTATCCTGTCGAATATATTACAGTAAAATGAAATCATCATTTGATTGCATTTAAATTATTCATGTACTCGGCATTAATGAAATTGATTTATTGGTTTGATATCTCTGTAATGAAGAATATTGATGGAATTAAAGCGGTCATCCTGAAAGTTTCCTACATCTTGAGTTTTATTACAAATTATTTTAGAATAATTGTTAAATTTTCTTTACGAGTTAAAATATTTATATATAAAAGTATACAGTAAACCATATTAAAATTTATCATTTCTTGTTGCGTAAAATCCATTTTATTAACTGAAAAAATACAAGAGAAGGTAACACAAGTAGATTTTAAATAATTTTTATTATTGGTATCCATGGATACGTCAAAGTAACACGCTAGACGATTTCTCAGGTGTATTGATATATAAATTATTACAAAATTGTGAAATATCTTTGTTATTATCAACTTTAGGTATAGAGAATGGTTATACAAATCGAAAGGTAATTGAATAGCAAATTTAAAAATGCAAAAATATACATAGCATTCCATTAGTAATAAGAAAGTTATTAACGTTTGAAATTTGCCAACTTCACCCTAGATTTTATCAAGTAATAAGTTAGAAATATAGAAAATTTTGACAAGGAATGAATAAAACACTGTTTCAAGGTTACAAAAATCTAAACCGCATACCAATAGACCTACTAACAAAGAAGTTATAGCCTATTTTTGTTGAAGACGCAACTGTCAAAATTTTACGAAAAAAATTAATAACTCGAAAACTGTTCATTTTAGGTATAAAGAATGTTATGACAATTTTATTATAAATTACATAAGAAATTCGAAAATCAAAAAATATACAGGGTATTCCATTTGAAATAACAAAGTTGATATCACTTCCGGCAAAACCGAAAGTGAAATTTTCTTCAAAATAATTTTGAAAAATAGACTTAGTCAGACCATATTTGCTCTGAAAATTTCATATCGATATCTTCAATGACAAAAAAGTTATGGACCGATTACGTAGCTCTGGGTCACCCTGTATATATATATATATATATATATATATATATATATATATATATATATATATATATATATATATATACAGATACATATCGGAAATTAAAGACATTTCGAAAATCGTGGTCGAGAAGGTCTAAAACGAATTTAAAAATACAAACACGACCTAACTGTTGACTTTCGATATTTTGCAATGATTAAGATTTTATTTTCGGGGAAAATACGACTTAAAAACTCTAATGCAGCAAGCTGTATTAGAAGAGCAGGTTTTCATAAGGTATCCAGTTGAAAAAATTTATTTATTCGATTAAGATTTTTTTTTTCAAAATTGAACCCAGTTTTCCATCTATTTAGATTACCAACTTTCAAACATATTGCTTAAACATTGAGATTTTTGTCTCCCCTGTGGCTCAATCCCTGGCCGCTTCGTAACAAAACCAATCCCTTTCAAGATGACATAAAAACTATCTACCTACCAACTTTCAGCCCTGTTGCTCTAAAATTGCACCTTTTATCTTGTAAACAAGATATATTTCTTTTCCCAACTAATTCATTCCAGATCCAATCCCATCGACCGTATCATACGAAAATACCTACTCACAAACTTTCAATCCAATTGCTCCAAATTTGCGCCCTCTATTTTGTAAACAAGATTCATTTTCTCCCCCGGGAGATCAACTCCCCGTCCAATTCACACCAAAACTCGTATTTGTAACAAAACTACCTATTTCCAAATTTTAAACCCTATTGCCCCAAAATTGCGCCCTCTACGTGTAAACAAGATTAATTTTCTCCCCCGGGAGGTCAACTCCCCAACCAATTTCTAACAAAACCAATTCTATCCAAGATATCATACGAAGCTACCTACTTACAATCTTTCAACCCTATTGCTTCAAAATTGCGTTCTCTATCGTGTGAACAAGATTTATTTTTTCCCCCGGGAGGTCAACTCCTCGTCAAATTCGTACCAAAACCAATCCCATGGAAGATATCACACAAAACTACCTACTTACAAACTTTCACACTATTACTCAAAAATTGCGACCTTTATCCTGTAAACCAAATTAAAATTCATAAGCACATACACACTAACCTACCTATTATATATATATATATATATATATATATATATATATATATATATATATATATATATAAATATATTTATTCGAATTGTTGTTGCCTGTGAACTATTTCTAATCTCTTGATAATTATTAGCAATAACAGGCTTGTTGAATCTCAAAAAACGTCAACTTTTTAATAAAATCGAGTTTTTTGAGATTCAACAAGCCTGTTATTGCTAATAATTATCAAGTGATTATATAAATATATATATATATATATATATATATATATATATATATATATATATATATATATATATATATATATGAGTGTTTTAAAACTTCTGTCGTTACTCCCATCTACAAAGCTGGTGATAAAACAAAAATAACAAATTTTAGACCAATCAGTGTTATAATTAATTTTACAAAAATATTTGAAAAATGCCTTAAAGAAAGACTCTCTAATTTCTTAACTGAGAATAACATTCTGTCCGAAAACCAGTTCGGATTTCGCAATGGCATTAGTACTACCGATGCTATACTTAAAGTCACAAGAACTATCTCAAACCATCTTGATAAAGGTAAAAAATGTATAGCAGCTTTTCTAGATCTTGCAAAGGCCTTTGACACGGTGCCTCTGAAGTTTTCAAAAGTTATCTTACAGGTAGAAAACCGATGACCAAAATCAATAACATATATAGTGACACTGCAGAAGTTCAAATTGGCATACCACAGGGCACGGTCATGGGACCCTTGCTATTTTCTTTATACATAAATTCTCTGACTGATATTCCACTTGAGAATGGTATGGTAGTTTCATATGCTGATGATACCGTTGTACAATTTGTAGGGGAAATGTGGGAAGAAGTATATGAATACGCCACTCATGGTCTGAGTAAAATAAAAAATTGGCTTGATTCATTTAAACTTACTTTAAATGTTGACAAAACTAACTATATAGCTTTCTCCCTAACAATGGCAAATCGACCCAATTATGATAGCATAAATGTGAATGGTTTTGAAAATGCAATAAAAGAGGTACATGTAATAAGGCTGACAATCAATATAAGAAAATTAATTCGGAAATTTTATACTATTAGAGAGATGTTGAACGAACATCTTCTGATTTGTGTTTATAGAGCTCTTGTGGAATCTCTACTGAGATATGCCATAATTGTATGGGGAAGTTCATATGAAAATACACTAAAACCTTTAAAAACAGTACAAAACTATATACTTAATATCATTTTTCGAAAAAATAAAAGGTTTCCAACATGTCACCTTTATAATGAGAAGATCCTTACAACAAGATCTTTATTTATTTTGAGTGTCTGCTATTATATATATCGAAATCCTACAATAGGACAGCAAAACAGTCATTCCTATAGTACTAGATTTTATACTAAAGAAAACCTTAAAATACCTAATAGCACTACAAATTTAAGCCTTAGATCTATTGACTATCTGGGTGTTAAAATTCACAATATCTTACCAATAGCAATAAGAGTGGAACTTAACAAAAAAAGTTATATCCAGAGATGTAAGTCCTTTATAGCGAATAATATTGAAAAGTTTGCAACATTGCTTTGACTTATTTTCCTTGAATGTTCTGCTTGTTTACCTTGAATTGTCTGTTTGATTTGGTTTGAATTGTTTTGATTTATCGATTTATACTACACTGTCTATAATTTAAATTTAGATATATAAATAAGTATTGGAACTGTTAGAACATTGGTACATACAGGAATTGAGTTTTCTAGGTAGGTACCAAACTAATTAATATAGAATTATAAATTTATTATATTCTAGATAGAAAACCTGTAACAAATTTGATTGTAATTAATAATAATAATAAATAAATATATATAGAGGGGTAGTCTTGACTAGATAGTTAAGAAAAAAAATTTATGTAAACTTTCGAGGTTACAGTCAGAAAAATTGTTGGGCTAGGTTGAAGAATACTTTTTGTCATATGGTCGAGCTGTCGAAAATGGTTATTTCCTTTTTCAAGACATCTATAATAAAAGAACGAGTCTGAGTTACAACAGCATTTACAAACAAGTTAAAATATTTCAATCAAATCATGAAAAACATACTAGTCGACCATGGTCGATTTCATACATTACATAAAGTGAACAAGGAAAATTCTTTAATAATTTAAAAAAATTATCAAACAACTTTCCAAGGAAGCTGGTTATACGTATTCAGCAACGCAAAATCTGCATTCACAATCGAACGGTGAATTAGAGAAATTGTCAAGTCACCCCGACTCAAAATCTGCATACAGCTGTTTCGATCTTATTAGATCTCATCAGTGCAGCTTATTTGACCCGGAGTGAATTAACAAATTTCTAATTGTTCCCCAATACAAATAGTGGTCAGTAACACTGGATAGATAACAATCCAGAGCAACATCCCACCAAAGATATTGGGAAACAACAATTCACCGCTTAGACTGAAAATGCAGAAATTCGTCGCTAAACACGTACCTCCTGATATGAAGATATCTACTCTACAACAGTGGTGTATATGATTCCAAGGCACACTAACATAGTGATTTAAAACCTTTGGATATACTCACGAGAGCGCGCTCCGAATATTCTTGTCGCTTAATACGCAAAATATAACAATCAAATCATGAAAAACATACTAGTCGACCATGGTCGATTTCATACATTACATAAAGTGAACAAGGAAAATTCTTTAATAATTTTAAAAAATTATCAAACAACTTTCCAAGGAAGCTGGTTATACGTATTCAGCAACGCAAAATCTGCATTCACAATCGAACGGTGAATTATAGAAATTGTCAAGTCACCCCGACTCAAAATCTGCATACAGCTGTTTCGATCTTATTAGATCTCATCAGTGCAGCTTATTTGACCCGGAGTGAATTAACAAATTTCTAATTGTTCCCCAATACAAATAGTGGTCAGTAACACTGGATAGATAACAATCCAGAGCGCCATCCTACCAAAGATATTGGGAAACAACAATTCACTTTATGTAATGTATGAAATCGACCATGGTCGACTAGTATGTTTTTCATGATTTGATTGTTATATTTTGCGTATTAAGCGACAAGAATATTCGGAGCGCGCTCTCGTGAGTATATCCAAAGGTTTTAAATCACTATGTTAGTGTGCCTTGGAATCATATACACCACTGTTGTAGAGTAGATATCTTCATATCAGGAGGTACGTGTTTAGCGACGAATTTCTGCATTCTCAGTCTAAGCGGTGAATTGTTGTTTCCCAATATCTTTGGTGGGATGGCGCTCTGGATTGTTATCTATCCAGTGTTACTGACCACTATTTGTATTGGGGAACAATTAAAAATTTGTTAATTCACTCCGGGTCAAATAAGCTGCACTGATGAGATCTAATAAGATCGAAACAGCTGTATGCAGATTTTGAGTCGGGGTGACTTGACAATTTCTATAATTCACCGTTCGATTGTGAATGCAGATTTTGCGTTGCTGAATACGTATAACCAGCTTCCTTGGAAAGTTGTTTGATAATTTTTTAAAATTATTAAAGAATTTTCCTTGTTCACTTTATGTAATGTATAAAAAATATTTACTAACATGAGGTTATATAAATTTCGAAAACGTAAATATATATATATATATATATATATATATATATATATATATATATATATATATATATATATATATATATATATATACAGCATATCGTTTCTCAGAAAAAAATTTCATTGACATGCGTTGGATTTTCTTGAACCATCAAGAGTTTAATTATTGCATCGAACACGAAAATTAATTACATTGATAACGCAGATGATGTGAATTCGTCAACAAGTTAATTTCATCTGCATATACGTTACCAATTCTTATGTTTTGAATTCCATTCGTCGTAGTTATGCAAAAGAAACAGCGGAGGCTGCATGTTTAACTTTGATTTCAAATCTGAATTGCTTCGATAATTTGTGGAAGTGCATAATGATATGTCAGGCCCTATATAATCTGCCGGTCTACACAACAAAATTTGTCGGTTATATGTAAATCAACGTATAAAGGTCTGTCATGAATAATGTTAAGGTTAGTTAAAGGTTTTTCCTCGAATCGCTAATGAAAACCAGTAATGGTAGTAGAGATTTGACCTCCTCAAAATTTCGCCAGTTATTCACATTTTCTATCAATATTCGGCATGATATAGGTACATATAAATGATAAGCTCGATTCATAATTGGATATTATGACGAACGCTGATGAAGTTTAAATTTTCACACATATTTAACAAATTAGTATCTTTTATGTCGTGGTTTCTAAATGTGGCGTCTTCAAAACAAAGATACTGAGTGGTTAGAATAATTGGCCCGATCTTTGACGACGTATTAAAAAAAAATATTTTCATCTAGGCATACTCATTAAATGGCGAAATTTTCCAACATCTCTGAACTATATAACTACCTCTGTATCCTTCATTGATATTTTCATGCAATTTAAGTATTTAGAGTTATTTCCCTCTTTCCTTCATCCTTTTCTCTCTCTCTTTATGTATATATATATATATATATATATATATATATATATATATATATATATATCTCAGGAGCAGCTATCCGAAAGCGGCTAAGGGGGCTAAGCCGCCTCCTCAATATTCTGTGTATCACTACTATACTATATTAAATAGTCAGCATTCAGCATATTCATATTAATCAAAATCATATTACTTTATGCACCTACCTTCCTTTCAACCTACATTCTATAATATAGTATATTAATTACGATAGAAGGTATTTACATTTACTACTTACTGCATTACATTCATTTCAAGATTTCATTTCAACAGTGGCAACGCTGCAGAGGCTTAAAAAGGTATATTTTCAACGTTCATTATGCCTGCCACAGAAAAGCAAACAACGGTGCGAATACTTCGAATGAATACTTTATCGCAATAGAAAAGGAAAACACGTGTAAATGGCAACACCGATTGAACCTAGCTGCTCGGTTCAAAGCATACGATATTCGACCTTATTTATTCTATTACAGTGCACGTAGCAAGCACGTGGAGACTGAAGCCTGATTAATCGTGATGAGTTTGTTTTGAATTTTATGCCGGTGCGGTGATTTTTAATTTATTTTGCTCGCGTATTGTTTTAAAACGATTTCGGTAACTGAAGTTAATTTTAAAAATGTCAATGATGACTTAGTGAAATATTTGTTATCCCATAACTTTAGTGCACTAAGTTAAGACAATAAAGTTTTAATAAAAACATTAGGACCTACCCCGGAATTAAACAATTTGGTGCAGCATAACGAACAACAGAATCGCGGTTTTAATATCAGAAATTATGAGAGACATCCTTGGCTAGCCGGATCACAGATGAAAAATAAATTATTTTGTTGGCAGTGTTTACTTTTTACTAGGGAAAATGTCTCTGTTTGGGGCCGCTTAGGATTTGACGATTTAAAAAATTTATCACGTTCTCTGAAAAGGCACGAAAAATCCCAGGAGCATGTCGTGTCACGGATCAAATTGAAATTGCTTGGAAAACAAAACATAATTAATGTTATTGATACTTGCTGGGCAACAATTGATAAATTTTTCGAATAGGTAACTAATTCGGTAAGTAGGTAGGTAGGTATCTATTTTGTAAAAGAAAAAAAAATTGATGAATAGATGAATTGATTAATTAGCTGAGAAGAGTTTTTGTGAATATTGTAAATAGGAGTTGTAGGTCTCAAGGTACTTACTTACTTACTTATTTCCTGTTATTCCGCTTCGGAACATAGGGCTTCTACGAAGCAGCGCCACCTGACTCTGTTTTTGGCCATTTCTTTAATTTCTCGCCATGTTTTACCGGTTGTTCTGATCTCTTCATCTATTGTTCTTCTCCAGCTCGTTTTAGGTCTTCCTCTTCTGCGTTTTCCCTGGGGATTCCAATCTAGTGCTTGCTTTTCTATTGCTGTTGGGTCTTTTCGTAGAGTGTGCCCAATCCAATTCCATTTTCGTTTCTTTATTTGAGCATTTATAGGTTTTTCTTGTGCTCTTTCCCATAGGTTGTTGTTTGAGATGGTGTTTGGCCAGTAAATTTTATATATTTTCCTGAGGCATCTATTTATGAATACCTGAAGGCTTGCTGTGATGTTCTTCGTGGTTTTCCATGTTTCGCTGCCATACAAGAGAACAGATTTTACGTTGCTTTTGAAAATTTTGAGTTTGGTCTTTATTGATATTTCTGTTCCCCTCCATACTGGATACAGTTGTATGAATGCTGCGTTCGCTTTTTGTATTCTCGCTTTTACATCTTCTTCTGTTCCGCCCGTGCCCGTCACTACACTGCCCAAGGTCTCAAGGTAGACACTGCAAAGTGAAAAAAATTTATTTCCCAAAGAAATTGATATTTTAGGGTGCTTATTTTAGTTTGATTTTCTTTAAATTATAAGTCGGTTGACCTTGAAATCCTAAAAATTTTCGCCTATGGTGTATTTTTTGATACCTCTTGTAGCCTCCTTGAACAAACACCTCACGAGCCGCCACTGATATATATATATATATATACATATATATATATATATATATATATATATATATATATATATATATATATATATATAAATATAAATATATATATAAATATATATATATAAATATATATATATATATATATATATATATATATATATATATATATATATATATATATATATATATATATGACGAAATAGAAAAGAAACAATTGACATGGTTCAAACAGAATGAGTCAAGAAAGATGGGCAAGAAAAATATTAGAATGGGTACCGCCAGAGAGAAGAGAAAGGGGAAGGCCGAGAAGTGTTGGAGAGAGGACGTAAATGCCGCGATGGAACGAAAAATTTTGAGGAAAATCTGTGTTACGACAGAAAAATTGGAAACTGGGTACGGAGAGGCGGCGCCAGCCCTAGATAATCCCTATATGATGATATATATATATATATATATATATATATATATATATATATATGTATATATATATATATAAATATATATATATATATATAAATATATATATATATATATATATATACCTATATATATATATATATATATATATATATATATATATATATATATATATATATATATATATATATATATATATATATATATATATAAATATATATATATATATATATATATATATATATATATATATATATATATATATATATATATATATATATATATATATATATATATATATATATATATATAGTGCTTTCATGATGAAAGGAACAAATCATTAAAAAATTAGGTTTCTATTTCATGTTAAAATCCTCGGACAGGTTGATTAGTATTTTTATTTGGGCATTTTTCGCAATAAAAATTTTGTATACAGGGTGTCTCATTCAAGAGCTTATGGCTTTGTCATTAGTTTTTTTTAAAGGTAAATACCCTGTATATTATTTCACTTTACAATTCTACGATAAATTCTTATCACTTTTTGTGAACATACCATATGCCTCAACTCGATGGATTGCCAGAAAACGGAGATAGTGGGTAATGAGAGGTTCGATATGAAAACACACAAAATGTAATTACTAATTTAATTTTTACATATGTTCAATCTGTTGTCCGTTTACTTCGAGAACATTTTTGAAGTCGATTCAATGTTTCCCGTTGCACATTTTCAATTACTTCTGGACTGATAAGTCTTATTTCCTGCCCGATTCTCTCTTTTAGATCATCAATATTATTTGTCTATTCAAATAAACTTTAGACTTCAAATAACCCCATAAGAAAAAATCCAATGGGGTTATGTCCGGTGATCTTGGCGGCCACTCAATCGGACCTCTCCGTCCTATCCATCTGTTGGGAAAAAGTTGCATCAAGAAATTGTCGAACAGCGATTGAATAGTGAGGAGTTGCCCCAACTGGTTGAAACCATATCTAGTTATTAGGTATGTCAGGATCTTGTGGGTTAGGAAACAAAACAGCTAAAGCCGGAATGAGTTCGAACTGGAGAAAGTTCAAGTAGTCCTCTCCGTTTAGTGTTCCTTCAAAAAATAGGGACCAACTATACGATTTCGAACAATCGCTGCCCATGTATTAATTTTTTGAGGCCGCTGTGTGTGGCATTCTTGCATCCAATGAGGATTCTCGGTCGCCCCAATACTACAGTTTTGTCTGTTGACGTGGCCATTTTAAGTAAAGGTGGCTTCATCAGAAAAAATTATGTTTGTAATGAAATTTAGATGTTGATTATGAATTTCAAGAATCTGCTCACAAAACTGTACTCTGCGGTCAAAATCGTCTTCTAATAATTCATGTACCAGCTTAATTTTATAGGGATGACACTTATTTTACCTTAAGTATTTTATGCACGGACCCTACTGATAAATTGAAATTATTGGAAATTGTAGTAATGGATGTATGAGGGTTATCTTGGGTTTCTAGTAGAACGTTCAGCACTGTTTCTTCAGATACTCTCGGTGGTCTTCCTTTAGGTAAATCTCTAACGTGGCCGTATCTCCTGAATTTTGATTCAATTTTGCTGACTGTCGATCTAGTAATTGGCGGACGATCAGGATGATTTTCATTGAATAGATTTGCAGACTTCTTCTTGTGAACGCACCCTATCATCCAAAAACCAATCATCATAAGTACTTCAATACGTTCTCTCTCAAGTTATTGCATTTTCTTAAACAATGAAGTAGTGTAGTGCCTGGAGCGTTAAAAACGTGAAAACTGCGGAGTATACAGCACCAGTGAATGAATTCAGATGGTACATGTGAAATTTCATTCTTCAGATTTAATGACAATGTTTACCTAAATTTTTTTTTGTACTTTTAATCCACATTTTAAATCTCCAGGTGCTCCACTATCTCCGTTATAATCTGGGAATCCATCAAGTTGAGGCATATGGTATGTTCACAAAAAGTGATAAGAATTTATCGTAGAATTGTAAAGTGAAATAATATACGATTTTGACCGCAGAGTACAGTTTTGTGAGCAGATTCTTGAAATTCATAATCAACATCTAAATTTCATTACAAACATAATTTTTTCTGATGAAGCCACCTTTACTTTAAATGGCCACGTCAACAGACAAAACTGTAGGTATTGGGCGACCGAGAATCCTCATTGGATGCAAGAATGCCACACACAGCGGCCTCAAAAAATTAATACATGGGCAGCGATTGTTCGAAATCGTATAGTTGGTCCCTATTTTTTTGAAGGAACACTAAACGGAGAGGACTACTTGAACTTTCTCCAGTTCGAACTCATTCCGGCTTTAGCTGTTTTGTTTCCTAACCCACAAGATCCTGACATACCTAATAACGAGATATGGTTTCAACAAGATGGGGCAACTCCTCACTATTCAATCGCTGTTCGACAATTTCTTGATGCAACTTTTCCCAACAGATGGATAGGACGGAGAGGTCCGATTGAGTGGCCGCCAAGATCACCGGACATAACCCCATTGGATTTTTTCTTATGGGGTTATTTGAAGTCTAAAGTTTATTTGAATAGACCAAATAATATTGATGATCTAAAAGAGAGAATCGGGCAGGAAATAAGACTTATCAGTCCAGAAGTAATTGAAAATGTGCAACGGGAAACATTGAATCGACTTCAAAAATGTCTCGAAGTAAACGGACAACAGATTGAACATATGTAAAAATTAAATTAGTAATTACATTTGTGTGTTTTCATATCGTACCTCTCATTACCCACTATCTCCGTTTCTGGCAATCCATCGAGTTGAGGCATATGGTATGTTCACAAAAAGTGATAAGAATTTATCGTAGAATTGTAAAGTGAAATAATATACAGGGTATTACCTTTAAAAAAACTAATGACAAAGCCATAGCTCTTGAATGAGACACCCTGTATACAAAATTTTTATTGCGAAAATTGCCTAAATAAAAATACTAATCGACCTGTCCGAGGATTTTAACATGAAATAGAAACCTAATTTTTTAATGAATTTGTTCCTTTCATCATGAAAGCACTGTATATAAACATATTCGAATATCTATGGAATTTACCTCATTCGTAAAATTTGCATACGCCCTGGTTGAATATAAATCTTATTAATCTAAAATGTTTAATTTATTCAATACAGGATTGAAATTCTTTCTTATATATATATATATATATATATATATATATATATATATATATATATATATATATATATATATATATATATATATATATATATATATATATATATATATATATATATATATATATATATATATATTGCAAAGTATTGTTATTATGAATATTTTGCAAAATTCCTCATAGATAAACAAATATTCAATATTGGATATAAAATAGCAACATAAAATATACAATAACAAAAACGTTGATTGATGCCGCTGCCATATAACGATGCTATATCACTATAGTAGTTTTTTCTATTCAAGACCTTCACAGACATATATGAAAATACGGAATTTGAATTAATACTCCTAAGTAGTTAGCTTTCACCTACCAGTCGTTCCCATAGTATAATAGAAAGTAGAAGTAAAATAAAAACATTATATGAATTAGCAGTAATTCTATTTCGAAAAAAATAACAGTATAATGACAAATTAATTATTTCCATGAAATAAGTTACTTTCGCTATTTCATTCGTAATATTCGTTTTTCAATCAACAAAATGTGCACAAAATAAACAAATATTGGAAAACTTTGTTAACTATATTCACTATCATAAAAATATATTATAGTCATACATACATTTAGTGGTCGACTAAATGTATGTATAACTACAATACATTTTCAGAAGTACCTACTTCTATCTTCAGCGCAATGATAAACTACAATTGGGATAAATACAGGAAATACATAAGTGTTTTCATGCCGTACCCTTAGTGCCACAGTACGGGTCTTCCACTAGATCTTCGGGATCTCATGTTCACCTCCCTATTCCACCCTCTGAACTAACAAAAATTCACATCTACAAGCATTGCCTATTTTGCGTTATTCGAATCTCATCTTCGATATGGTCCTCCCTTCTGGGGTTCATTTAATTCTTCACAAGTTGTCACCATTCTCAAATTGCAGAAGAGAGCAATTCGTTACATGTATTATTCTGATTCTGAAAAGTAGGGCTCATTGCAAACCTTATTTCAAGAAAAATAGAATTTTAACGCTTCCTGCTTTATATTTGCTTGAATCTGTAAGTTTCATTCATTAGTATTTTCATACCATACCCTTGGTGCCATCAGTGGCGGATCTAAGGGGGGGGCACAGGGGCACGGGCCCCTCCCCAGACGAATAAAAAATACACTAGATGTAATCTCATGAAATAAATTTTATGACTGAGGAAGAAATGTCTGACCGATATAGCTTTTTGAAAACAGAAGTTAAATTAATTAATTAATTAATTTGTTTATTCATTTATTCTCTCACAACTTATACAATTATTCTTATTACCAACACAAATTCAGGCAATTAATTATAAGTAAACACAAGGAACAATCCATGAAAGAATTATATAATACTGAAATATAAGGTCAGGAACAAAAAAGTAATGAAAACGTTTAAGTTCATGCACCTAAGTGACTGAACACTTGTGCTGTGCAATTCCAAAAACACATTACAGTGATGTGGACACTTTTCAGACATGTTAGAACAAAAAATCTCAGCAATTTGTCATCTTTACTTATTCTAAAATGTTTATAAAATCTGTGTAATTTCGAATTCATAATTTCACTGACTCTGCCCCAACATTAACCTTGATCATTTCATTATCATATTTGTGTGTACCATGCGTTATACAAGCTTCTGATGGATCCTCTAATATAAGTGGAATATTTAAGGGTGTGCAAGCCCGCATATCCCAGATTCAACCTCTTGCAATCGACAGCCACTGTGCCAACCACAGACTGAACTTGGCTATAAGCAAAGCTTGCTCTTTTGCTAGCATCAGAAATATCGTGGGAGTCATATCTTCTTTAGCAAATTTTTTCCGTGACTCTACTGCAAGATTTAAAGCTTTGGAAGAAGAGATGCGGGAAAATCATGACCTCAAGTCAGGAAAACATGGTTTAAAAAGACAAGATGGATAGAAAGACACGAAGCCATGTTGACGTTCATGGAACACCTTCCTGCACTTCTCACTGTTTTAGAAACCATTGCTAGTGCACCGGAAGTTAAAGGAAGTAATGCATTTGCTTTCCTACACTCTATTCTATCATAATGAGTTTTTAATCAGTGTAGTAATGTTGGCTGAGGTACTTGGAGTAACTTTACCTTTAGCTCGCGAACTCCAAGCAGAATACATGGATGTGCTGAAATCTTCGCAGCTTGTAGAAACTACAATACAGGTCATTTAGGAGTAACTTTACCTTTAGCTCGCGAGCTCCAAGCAGAATACATGGATGTGCTGAAAGCTTCGCAGCTTGTAGAAACTACAATATAAGTCATTCAGAAAAAACGAGACAACAGCACTAACATCTTTAAAGCGCTTTATAACAAGATTGCTAAGTTGGCGGAAGAAATGGGCACAGTAATTCAAATGCCTAGGACAGTTCGACAAGGAAACCGATCTAATGTACAGACAGAGTCAGCTGAGGACTACTTTCGCATGATAGTGTACATCCCGTTTCTTGATTTCATTATAAATGAACTGACGTCAAGCTTCCCCAAGAAGGAGATGGAATGCGTAGGCAAGTTGCAACTCCTTGTTACTAGATCTAAACGATGCCTACATTAGTGACATTCTTCAAGGGGCGATTAAATATAGAAAACATTTGTCATGTTTTTCAGCCTTGAAAGTCAAATCCCGAAAATAATAAGCCTAAACACCCGGCGCAAGCTTACAAGTTTGCCGATTCTCTCCCAAACATTAGATTAGAGTATAACTGAAGAGAGACTGAATTGCTTGGCTTTACTGCACTTACACCAGGATATTTCCAACGTAATGAAAGCTGAAGAAGTGTTGAACGTTTACATACAAAAGCACCAGAGCAAATATATCTCTGAAGGTCCTGTAAATAATATGAATGTCAAAAATATTATGTTCGGTATTTAATAAGTTTGATTAATAAAAAGTCATTATCAGGTACTTTTTAATTCATTATGCCTGTAACTGAACAGCTTTTCACGTAATGGTAATGATGGCAAGGGTTATTCTTAGTAGACAATTTTTACGTAGTTATAATACAATTTTTAACACTAAGCAATTGTCTTCTTTTTTTTAATATTTGTTCCTGAAAACTTCCATCAAGTAAAAAACCTACTCACTGCTTCATGTGGTATTACTAGTGAAAATATGCGGCAATAACAAATGAGTAATTCGCTGCATTGATTCCATTAACAACTGATATATATATATATATATATATATATATATATATATATATATATATATATATATATATATATATATATAGAGAGAGAGAGAGAGAGATATTTATTCCACAAAATCACAATATACAGAACAAAGCATATAGAAATTCAATAAAACACACAGTAACTTTAGCCTAAGCGTTGGAAATAA
Source organism: Cynegetis impunctata (assembly GCA_030704885.1). NCBI lineage: Eukaryota > Metazoa > Arthropoda > Insecta > Coleoptera > Coccinellidae > Cynegetis > Cynegetis impunctata. The sequence continues at coordinate 62,822 of JARQZK010001658.1, forward strand.
CAAAAAAAGGGAAAAAAAAAGTTTTAGTTAAAATTCGTCAGAAAGAATTCGGAGATATCATAAAAAACATATAGAAGTTGTTTAATTTTTCTTTTAAATTTTGTGTTTGTTAGATTTTTCAAATCCGAAGGTAAATGGTTATATACTTTAATACCTGAATATAAAGGGCCATTTCGAGTGCGACCATATTTATAGTTTGGAGGTATTATGTCTTGTTTTCGCGTGGGATATTTATGTCTGTCATTTGGGGTAGGAAGTTCATTTTGATGTTTGTGAATTAATAAAGAAATTTTGTAAACATAAGTATTTGTCATGGTCATTATTCCATTTTCTTTAAAAAATGGTTTACAAGAAGTTCTAGATTTTAAGTTGAAAAGTGCTCTAATTGCTCTCTTTTGAGCCATGAATACGGAGCCTGCGGATACCGCCGTCCCCCAAAATTCAATACCATATTGCATTATACTATGAAACTGAGCGAAATACACCGTTTTTGCTACAAATATGTTAGTATTTCGTTTTATTGCTCGCAATGCAAATAAATATTTGCTAAGAGATGTATTTAGTTGATTCATATGGAAGTTCCAGTCAAGCTTGTTATCAATGTGTATGCCTAAGAATTTTATGTTGTGGGAAGAGGTGATAGTTTGTTGACCTATATTTATATCAACCACGTCAGAGTCTCGATACAGGTTAAAAGATATATTTTGAGTTTTGCCGATGTTAGTCTGTTAGCGAGAAACCAATCCGATACGCCTTGCATGACGGTAGTAGAAGAAAGTAATAAAGAATCTTTGTTTATTCCGCTGACAATTATACTGGTATTATCGGCAAAAAGAGAAAAATAAGCATTGGGAAAATTTACAACCAAGTCATTGATATATATAAGAAACGATGTATATATATATATATATATATATATATATATATATATATATATATATATATATATATATATATATATATATATAAATATAAATATATATATATATATATATATATATATATATATAACTAACTTTTCACAGGTTTAAATAAAACCTATTGAGTAAACGCGTTTCGTCATAACATTGACTTCATCTCATAATAAATTATGGTATTACAAAACAATCTATGTATACGAAAAATTGAACATAACACAGGATGGTTCTTAGATAAACAAAATAACAATAAGCAATTCATTCAGAGCTATTGATAGGTACATTGAACAGATTAAGAAGAGGAGAAGGGTTTACTTCAATCTGGTCATTAACTAGGTTTCCGGGCTTTTTATATTTATTGATGTATAGGGATTCCCAACAGTTCATTTTGTGGAGACTATTTTCTAACTGTAATATATTATAATTGTGATTAAAGGTTTGGTTTTCTTGAATAAGATGACACGCACAATTAGAGTCCGTTTTCTGCTTAATATAGCTACGTTGGTGTTCGTGTATTGAAATTTCCAATTGTACGTCCTATATAGAATTTTTCACAATCGTTATAGTTGAGTCTGTAACCACCCGTACGTTCATCTCTATGGATTTTTGATTTGTTGTTTTTAATAAATTTTCCGATGCTATTGTTCGTTTCATATGAAACTTTCAAATTTTGTTCATGAAGAAACAACTTCAAATTTTATTTAAACATGTGAAAAGTAAGTTTCTTGTTTCTTTATGAAGTTATGAACTGATATATTCACTAGTAGTACCACTAGAGGTAAGTGAGTAATTTGCTACATTAATTCCATTAACAACTGATCTGCGGATAAAGGAGCAAAACTTATTATTAAACAGGCTATAATCACTAATATTGTTACGGAAAATAACGAGCACACGATGTATGAATATTTTATAGTATTGTCGCAAATAACCCTCACGTTAAACTTAATACTCAAATTAGGCGGGGTAAGTAAAAATCACACGAAGGACAACCCCTCGAGCGTTAGGGAAAAAGGGGCGTGACATAAATCCCCAAAATAATCCATCACACCATTGATTGGAAATTAATGTTTTTTGTTGTTGCAGCTTGAAACCAGCACCTAAGGACGGGGTGACGAAAAGCAATCCTAGCAAGAGACATCGCGAGAGATTGAACGCTGAACTTGACACTTTAGCGAGTCTTCTTCCTTTCGAACAAAATATTCTTTCCAAGTTGGACCGCCTTTCCATTCTTCGTCTCTCTGTGAGCTATCTACGCACCAAAAGCTATTTTCAAGGTATTTATGTTTGCAATAAAACTGCTTTTTCATTATTGGTTATGATTAGATATTGAATATTTTCACCACACTTACTTATAGAAATATAGGTACTGCAGATAACTGCAATTGGAGTAGAATTTTTAAAGATCTAAATTTCAACCGAACTTTCTTTGTTTCCGTATAATTGTTATATTAATGTCCGATTTCACCAACGAGACGTAAGGAAGTTCCTAAATAAGTAATTCCTACGATAAGAAATAGCTAAATCCGATACTTACCTAAATCGGATTCCAGCAACCTAAGAAATCTTTAGTTAAGAAATACTTTGTTAAAAACTTGATTTGGAAAGTTTTGTACATATAATTGGTACCACTGTTTGATACTAGATTGTAAATTTGACAAAAGATAGTTAGAAGAGAAAAAATGATAGAAATATAATAATTTTATTATATCAATTTGAGGTTAAGCATTTCCTAAATATCCACACTTAACATTAGGTATTTCTAATTCTCCTTAGGCATTACTTAACGCGTGGTGAAACGCAAATTGCACTTAGGAATTCTTAAATCCGATTTAAGTATTGCCTAACTTTACGAATTAGTTGGTGAAATCGGGCATTAACGTAGTATATTAAAAAAATTATTGACGAATATTTTCAAAGGATTATTCCCAATAAGTTTGATAATTCTCTGGATCAGGGGTGTCCAAACTAAGCCCGCGGGCCAAATCCGACCCACCAGTGCTTTCAGTCCGGCCCGCTACAGCTTGAGACTAGTGTCATAATATCTTATTGTAGTTACTATTGCTGTGATAAGTTTTGAAGAAGAAAACACAGAATGAAAATTACTCGGTTGTTTTTACTAGCAAGGTAAAACTTAACGACAGAAATGATGACGCAAAAAACTTAACTTTAGTATCTAAGCTCAATCTAATTAATAACTAACAAATAATTGAAATGAATCTCACTAATCACAGTACAACAAAAAACACCTATGAGGCTCTTGTCATTGTAACTTTCCATCGACAATTTTTGTACTTGTGAATGAATTTTACTTGTACCCAGAGGCGGATTAAACGTTCAAAGCGCCGTAGGCAAGCATCTCATCGGCGCCCCTCTATTAAAAATAAATCGTACTATAGTTTGACCTAAACCGATGTACCGCCCCTTAGGAAAACGTGGTGAGATGGAGGCTAAGGAAAAAAGAGCAGTTTACATAAGATCGATATTGTCGGATAAATCTTACGATTTTGTTTTACAATATTTTGAAGCTTGAAAGTACTACTGGCATGTAAACCCGAAAATTATGAAATACCCTATATAATTATATCTGGCTTTACACGCCAGTCGTATGAATTAAATTATTGAACAGGATAAAAATGAATTAAATCATTGTATCTAATATTTCATTTATATAATTAACTAACTTTAATATATTATAGTTACTTAATTCGAACTCGATAGTATAGATAGTAACCTAGGTGACTGCCGTAAGAGCGGAAGATCCCGGATTTCTTTCCCGGTCGGGCAAATTTGGGAATCGAACATCGTCGTGAATTGTCTGGTGCTTTTATAAGTTTTAAGAATTTATTAATTCTTGGTTAATAAAAATAATCAATTAACGAATTATTTAGTTACACGAATACAGGTTTAAATTTTCAACAAGATCTGAATTTTTAAGTAGCTATACTCAAAGTAAACTAAAAGGCACTCTGGTAACTTAAAGTTAGATATAATAGGAAATAATTGAATTATTTTCAGAAATTATTTAAAGTGAAAAATGAAATTATAATGGTATGTATGCTAAGTGAAGCAGCTTTTCACGATCGACTTTAAAGTTGATAATTTTGAATTACTTGCTTAAATGACAAAAAAAAAATTAAAAATTTCAGCGCCTAAATTTTTGTCTTGCGAAATTGTCAACAACATCTTCATAGTTTAAAGATTGCAATAAGTTTGATTCTATGTTAAGTATTGCTAACGAATTTAATCTGGTATCTGTCATTGTTAAGCGAAGATAATTTTTCACTCTGTTTAGACAGGGAAAGCTCCGCTCACCACTGCAATCGCTGACTGTCGTCGATACACACATTTTCGAAACTATGCTAACGTTTGGATAAATTGTTTCAAGTTCTTAATTTCTTAGAACCTTTAAAATTGCGTTGGTTGTTCGGGGCAGTTTTCCGTCTCGAGCTACAGTTTTTGAGTAAGAACGCAGGTGGACACCAAAACACTTTTCTATATCACCGAAATACATTGTTACTATCGTACTTGCTCTATTTTGAACTTCTTCAGTGCTCAAATTGGAAAAGTTGTTTAAAATTGAAAATTTAATGTAAAAATCACAGTATGATTCTCGCCTCTTTTGAAGTTCAACCACAAGTCAGTCTATAATTACTAAAAATACTGTCACTCTGAATGTTTCCCGACCAGATACTGAAGAAGTAATATCTTCGGCAGGTTCATCTGCTGTGAGCTTTTTCTTCCGAATCCTCTTTTAATCCTTTTCATATTCTCTGGCTAGTGAGAGTTCCAAGACTTGCTGCTCATAGTTATTAAAATTTTCCTTTTCTGCAGAAACTATGTGAATTAGAACAAGGTTGTTTGTAGGCGTAAGTTTTAGTCAGTCTCATCCATTAAATTAATCGTTTGCTATAAATTGAAGCAAATTGAGGATGTAAGCAAAAATCATAGTTTTTATTGTCTAAGCAGGTGGCTTACTTAATGGCGCAATTAATTTTATGCTACATTGTAAATTTTTGCTCTATTTTACAATTTCGCTCACGCGCCCCTTTGTACCCTCGCGCCCCTAGGCACATGCCTAGTTTGCCTTAAGGATAATCCGCCTCTGCTTGTACCAATTATTAAAAGGGTTTTAAGATGCTCATCAGTTAATTTAAAAATGTAAACGTTGTTTTGGATTGATTGGGCCGATACATGGTGTAAATTAATAAACATATTCTAATAATAACAATTTACACATTTATTAAAAGAAATAACGCATGACGCACGCATGACTTCACCTTCACCTTCTTCCGATGCTAATGGCAAACTAACTATGATTCTGTGTTATATCGAATACAAGAAGTAAAGAGATGACAAATTGTGTAGAAGGGGTAAATAGAAGGATGGTTACAAATAATTATAAGAATAAGGGAAACCAATTCTGTCAGGTTGTTCGGTAATTTTGAAAAGATTGAGAAGGGGGCTTGAAGTATGATCCATTTGGCTATTCAATAGGAGACCGGAATGCTTGTATTTATTTATCAGTAATGATTCTAAAAAATTAAGTTTAATTCCCTTACTTCAAGCATTTAATATTTTAAAATCGAAATTGAATGTTTGATTTTCTAGGATTAAATGGTTTGCATAATGCGAATTCGACTTTTGATTAACAAAGCTACGTTTGTGTTCTGAAATTCTAGTTTGGAAACTTCTGAAAGTTCTACCAATATAAAACTCATCACAATCACCAAAATTAATATTATAAACTCCTGATTTATTATCTTTATGAACTTTGGATTTATTATTTTTTATGTGATTTCCTAAATTATTACCGGTAAGATGAGCAATGTTAATGTTGTGCTTAGATAAGAGAGATTTAAGTTTTCTACTTGAATTTTCCTTTGTGTATTTCATCTTGGAAAACGTTGTCTCACACAAATAAGTAGTACCAAAAACAGAAAACAACCCACGCTGTGAGTAGTCTAGAAATATAGTAAATGGCAGAAAAATTAAAACTGTTCTGGTCCTTGCAACATACTGAACAAATATCATTATGGCCTTAAGGATTCAAAGTTTGGATACCCATGCTCTGCATGATTAAATATACATCATAGTGTTATTTTCCGTCTTCTAGAACATAAAAATATATATTATCAACCGTCTGTGGTCCAGGATGGTTGGGAAATTGTCTAGGGCACATACGGTACCGGGTTCTAATCCCGGATAAGATATGGCTGTTGTGCTTGTCCAGAATTGGAATGTAAAATTATATTCTGCTGGGTAATGTACTAGATTGCGAACCCATGAGGGTAGAAAATGAGACACAGGCGAATACTCGCCTGTGTCCCATCATCTCCTTTGAAAAAAAAAGTTATAAAAATATATTATTCTTTCCACAACTCTTTTTTTTTTGAGAGAGGAAAAATACTATTTACGTACACCACAGTGGGTTTGATGGTTCGACTGTGGTAGTGTGGGACTCGGCTGTGATAAAACAACCCATACCCACTAAAAACCTCTCTTACCAGGCACGCCCTCTGCATAGTTGGTCAGCAGATTGGCGTCCTGACCTCCTTCCTGGCATCACAGAAACGGAACTAGGTTTGTTACCTCTACCATCGTCCTGTGGCACCCTTTCCTATTCACCTCGTGGAATTTGCGTTATCATTCGCCTGTCTGTCCTCCAGTTCTTTCTTTTTCATGACTTCCACTATGTATTCAAAGAGTATATTCCATGTTTCCTTATTTTCCAGCATTTTCCCAATAATAGAGTCGGCATTCGGAACCGCATTTAATCTTTTTCACGTATCCTCTCTCATTTGTCGCCACCTCCTTCTTTCTACAACTCTATAATATCCACTGAAATGTTAAATATAATATTCTCGAGCCAAACCAATCAAATGAGTGTATAAATTTCCAAGGAGAAAAGATTTATATAGAGTAATGAATTTATTGGAACTATTTGTACAGAATTATACAAATGCGATCAGAATTGTTTAAAATGCTAATATTAATGCGGCTGTTGCGTGTATTGCTGAAGTCCTTACCTGGTTCGCTTTTCCCGTGACCATTGAGCGCGTGTTAGTACATTCTGCTTTCTTCACTTGAATGTAATTATGTGTTAATGATATAAATTAATGAGTGCTATGAATGACATGGGGGATTGTTATGAAGAATGTGACAATCATTATACTTATCAGTAAAGCGATATTTTTGAATATCGGTAATAATTTGGAGGTCTCTATTTCAAGGAAGCAGTGAATAATATAGCCCTGCATTATTCAGTATATTTTCAATATATTTATAACTGTTCCTTCATAATTAGATATCCCCTTCAATGGAATGTTTCAATTTTGGTCTTAAGAGGTATAAATTGATTTATTTATAAGTCGCTCATAATGAGTACAACATTATATGATAAATCAATATATTAATAAATAGGTACTAAAAAATATTACCGTTAAATTCAACGATAATATTGAAATTAAAATAATTAAATATTTTCAGCGAATTCTGAAGATAGATTGTTGTCTTTAAAACAATCAAATATTTTAAACCTATTTTGTACATAACGTGGGTGAAGGTTTCTGTGGTTCCCTTCCCATCTATCATGTATATATAATATCAACAGACCTGTCTGTTGATATTGGACTAAATAGCACGTAATTAATAACTGAAGACGGCCACAGCCACAATAAGAATTTTTTGAAAAAAAGATAAATAGTACCCTATTCTTTGACGCTTCAAAATCAAAATAATTTGAACCTATTTCGAACATTACGTGGGTAAAGGTTTCTGTGGTTTCCCTTACTATCTAATAATAACAAATTTGAATGTTAATATTGGACTGAATAGCACGTAATAAATAACAAGGAACGGCCACAGCCAAAAAATTTTAGTGAAACATAGTCGTCTTTTTCTATTCAAATTTTTTCAAATCAATAAATGTCAAAGAAATTTCAATTTTTTCAAAAGTTTTGATAAAGCCACGAATGTCGTGGCGAAACGTCAACTTTTTAATAAAATTGAGTTTTTTAAGATTCAACAAGCCTGTTATTGCTAATAATTATCAAGAGATTAGAAATAGTTCACAGGCAACAACAATTCGAATAAATAATATATTATATTATATATATATATATATATATATATATATATATATATATATATATATATATATGTGTGTGTGTGTGTGTGTATGTGTGTATTTCAATTTCATTGAAAAAATTTTAGCTTCCTTATGGCATAGGAAAGTTATATCTCCACTGAATCAACTATTTCGAATGATCAACGTAAGTATTTCATTCTAGTTATTGAATCAATCTCTCCATTGAACTTATATAGTCAATTTCTCATTAGATCTTTAGATCTCATAGGTGGAAATCACCAAAATAAGTATGTAATGAATATAATTTGTATCTTTTGAAGATGTCTAACGTTATATCATAGATCCTGAAAAAACGAACAGAATTCAATCGTAAATAACTGCTTTAAAATGCATATTTATCTTCTTCAAATATTGAAGAGAAGAATAATTAATAGAAATATAGAAATTTAACGTTTCCGTTATAACTCGAGTCTCTGTGATTTACAAGGCTACATATCCAATTATTTCGTAAGATATACATATACATATACATAATTTTATATATATATATATATATATATATATATATATATATATATATATATATATATATATATATATATTTATTGGAATTGTTGTTGCCTGTGAACTATTTCTAATCTTCTGATAATTATTAGCAATAGCAGGCTTGTTGAATCTTAAAAAACTCGATTTTTATTAAAGTTGACGTTTCGCCACGATAATAAAATTGAGTTTTTTAAGATTCAACAAGCCTGTTATTGCTAATAATTATCAGAAGATTATATATATTTTATATATATATATATATTATAATATATATATTATATATAATATATATATATATTATAAATAATTATATATATTGATATATATATAAATATATATATATATATATATATATATATATATATATATATATATATATATATATATATCTAATATATAAAATTCTCGTGTCGCGGTGTTAGAAGTTAAATTCCTCCGAAATGGCTTGACCGATTCTAATGAAATTTTGTGAGCATGTTAGGTAGGTCTTAGAATCGGCTAACATCTATTTTTCATCCCCCTAAATATTAAGTGTGGTCCACCCCTTAAATTTATTTTTCAGACAAAATTTTTTGTTCTATTTTTTTATGATACAGCAGTCAAAAATACATACAACCCTAAATTTTCACCCTTCTACAATCAAACCCTATTTTTTATTTGTTAAATTCCTCCGAAATGGCTCGACCGATTCTCATGAAATTTTGTATGCATATCGGCTAGGTCTGAGAATCGGCCAACATATATTTTTCATCCGTTTTTTTTTATGATACAGCATCAAAAAATACATACAACCCTAAATTTTACCCCTCTACGATCAACCCCTATTTTTCATTTGCTAAGTAGAAGCTTCAATTTTTTCTTCAGATTTTCATTTTCATTTTGTCATGACTTAGAATTAAAAAAATCATATAACTTTCAATTTTTACCCTTCTACGATCAACCCCTATTTTTCCATCGCGATTTTCATTTTTTTTATTTTATCCACAGATCCACAATAGGATTGCAAGATGGCAATCGAAAATAACAATAGTCGGTCCGAGAATAGGTCGTAATATATTTTTCATACCCCTAAGTGATTAGTGGTATGGTATATTAGAAATTTTTTGGACAAAATTTTTATTTTTAT
>JARQZK010001659.1:0-75843 GCA_030704885.1 Cynegetis impunctata
CCTAGCGGAGCTGGTTATAAGATTTCGAACAATTACCGTCTGGGGTAGATGTTGATATTTCGATGCTTCGTGAACTCTTATAACCAGCTCCGCTATGAGGTTTGTTTGATTAGTTTCAAATAAATGTCCTCGTTCACTTCATTTTATATCCACGGGCATTTTTTACGTTCCTCACGAATAATTCTTCCTTATATATATATATATATAATATATATATATAATATATATATATATATATACTATAATATATATATATATATATAATATATATATATATTAATATATATATATATATATATATATATATATATATATATATATATATTTTATATATATATATATATATATATATTTATATATATATATATATATATATATATATACTATATATATATATATATATATATATTATATATATATATATATATATATATATATTTATATATATATATATATATATATATATATATATATAGGTTTAGATATAATGGAACGCGTTTCACAAACTTAATATTCAAAGAAACTACAGAACTGATTTTCATAATTCTTTCACATAAAAGCTTCCACAATGAAAAAATTGTCAAATATGCCAAGTTTGGCTATGATCAATCGAACGGTATTGGATAATAGATATATATATATATATATATATATATATATATATATATATATATATATAAATATATATATATATATATATATATATATATATATATATATATATATATATATATATATATATATAAATATAAATATATATATATATATATATATATACGTAATAGGACAGTAACGGGGTACTGGTAAAAACAAGGCAGAAAAGAATAACAGATGAGATTCCCAGAATTACTAGAGGTAGCAAATAAAAACGGTGTAGAGTGCTACTAATATCTTGTTTATTCAAACATCAAGCTTTCGTCTACCAATTGCAGACTCCATCAGGAGGCTAAAAATACATTATTTTATGAAAACATTTACTTATACATAAGTCAGAGAAAACACTTTTGATTTTTACAATTAGCAACATTTATATCTTACATAACAGTACTCACAAGAGAATTCAAGATTGCTCTAGCGAGCAAGTAGCCAGTTTTACAAATACAATCAGCAGCATAGTACAATTAATTTACAACAACCATATTAGACATAACTAGCATATAGAGTCAGAGTCATCTTACTCCTTACATATAACAAAAACCATGAAAACATCATGTGGACAATTTTAAGGGATTCATGTGTGTGTGTGATACAGGTACCATTTTTTTGTAAAACTTCCCTAATTATTGAGATGATTTAAGATTAGGACCACACTTCATCAACCTCCATTAACCACACCATCCCACCGGAAACAGCTGACAAGTGACACATGAAATGAAATGACAGTGATGACATCGCCGACAGCCTTTCAATCTACAGTGTAGTGTAAATATATTATCTTAGAAGGGTTAGATATTTACTTTATTATAAGTATAATGAATAAGATGAATTAGTAACAAAATTGTTATTATCATTATGAATTGAACGCTAAGAATTTAAAATTAAAGTTATTAGAAAAAAGGGGACGACAGTTTTATTATTGTTGCAGCTACTTACTATCTCTGAAATGGTTAATTAGATATCAAATATATTATCTTAGAAGGGTTAGGTATTTACTATATTATAAGTATAATGAATAAGATTAATTAGTAACAAAATTGTTATCATCATTATGAATTAAACGTTAAGAATTTAAAATTAAAGTTATTTAAAAGGAAACGACTATTTATTAATTTTTAAGGTTACTCACTACATTCTGAATTGGTTAATTAGATATTAAGAGAAGAATCCTTGTTCTTAGTGATATATTCTTCTGGTAGTTTTTTCTTTTTTGTGAATTTTTGTGATAACAAATAAGTATATATAGAGCTTAAACCTTCCACGTCCTTTTTATGATTAAGGCTATTATCACAATTGTTTATGTAACACATTTCTAATATTTTCCTCTTATAAAGATTTCTTTCAGAATGGAGTATGAAAGCGTTTTTGAAGTATACTTCATGGTCATTATTATTGACATGGGCACCAAGACTCGTGATCTGAGGTTTAAGTCTGCAGTCGCTTTAGTGTGAAGTCATCCTTTTAGATAGTTTTTGTGATGTTTGACCTATATAGATTTGTCCACATTCACACTTGACTCCATAAACTAAATCTTGTAAAAATCAAAAGTGTTTTCTCTGACTTATGTATAAGTAAATGTTTTCATAAAATAATGTATTTTTAGCCTCCTGATGAAGTCTGCAATTGGTAGACGAAAGCTTGATGTTTGAATAAACAAGATATTAGTAGCACTCTACACCGTTTTATTGCTACCTCTAGTAATTCTGGGGAATCTCATCTGTTATTCTTTTCTGCCTTGTTATATATATATATATATATATATATATATATATATATATATATATATATATATATATATATATATATATATATATCTATAAATATATATATATATATATATATATATATATATATATATATATATATATATATATATATATATATATATATATATATATATATTTATATATATATATATATATATATATATATATATATATATATATATATATATATAGTGTGTGGACTAACAGGAACTGCATCGATCGATATCTCAGAAACTGAAGTTAGGAAAAATCGTAAATTTTAGAAACTGGCTAGATGACTTAAGGCCTATCCAGCTAAAATATTTTTATTTATTGGGCATTTCCGGTTATACCGGAAATAGACCCTGAGTCGCTTATTTCAAATAGGACGCCCTATATATTATTACGTTGTTGAATTCTACCTAACATTCTAGGCAATTTCATGCATCATGTCCTATACCTAAGTCTAAGCGTTTTTGACATATTTAAGTTTTTATGTCAAAAATGACGATTTAAAGTCCTATTATAATGATCAATTGTTTCTATAAGGAAGCCCTTATTACTTTCCCATTAGATTTTCTATAGTACTTGGATAACTTATCATACAGGGTGTTCAAAAAATAAGATCTAAAATGAGTTTGAGAAAACGGCTAAAAATCAATTTTTTCAAACGGAAACCTCCCATTTTCCTTATTTTGTATTATTGAGCAACAAAAATTAAGGTAACTTTGTATAAGGTTATCTATACCTAAAATTTTCAGTTTTCGAAATATTGCCAATTTTATATTTTTATATGGAGATTTTGCATTTGATCAACAATAAACAATTAGATCATCGTAATACACCCTGGTTAAATTATACCAACGAAGATTATTTAAACTTGGACAATGTGGTAAAGTTATTTCAAGAACATGCGATACATTTGTGACACCATATCCTCGAAAACAGAATCACATGAATTCTGAAGTTAACTATTCAGACAACTTACCCCTGGCTGATCTTCGAAACATTTTCCATCAGATTATGGAGGACTCCTCCACATAATGCCCATTTAGTGAATAATTATCTGGAAAACTTATTTTATGATCTATGGATAGCCACCAATGGACCACCTCGCTCCCCAGTCCTATCAGTACTCAATTTTTATTTATGGGGAACAGTGAAAAATAACGTGTATAACACCGCGGTGAACACCATGGAATAATGCATGGGGCGAGTGAGTACAGCATTTGAAGACCAAGACCCATGAACAATTGCGGCTTAGATGCACAAAATGTCTAGAAGTTCAGAGACACCAATTCACTTACATAATTTTAATCATATTGTCCATAAAAATGAATAAGTTTGAATAATCTTCGTTTGTATAATATAACTGGGGTGCCATTACGATGATTTGAAATGTCAAATACGATCGTGGCTATCCGAGATCTAATTGTTAAATGAATAAATGCAAAATCGCCATATAAAAATATTACATTGGTAATATTTCGAAAACTAAACATTTTAGGTATAGATAACCTTTTACAAAATTAACTTAATATTGGATGCTTAATACTACAAAATAAGGAAAATGGGGGGTTTCCATTTGAAGAAATTGATTTTTTTTCGCAGTTTTCTCAAACTCATTTTAGCTCTTATTTTTTGAACACCCTGCCTGATTAGTTATTCAAATATTATAGAAAATCTATTTAAGTAAGTCCTTCTCCACAAGGAATCCAACCCAAAGTAAGTAATAAGGATAGAAACAATTGATAATTATATTAGGACTTACTTTCGACATTTTTGACATAAAAACTTAAATAGGTCAAAAACGCTCAGACATAGGTATAGGACATGATGAATAAAATCTGCCTAGAATCTTGAGAAGAATTCGAAAATGTAATAATATATAGGGTATCCTATTTAAAAGAAGCGACTTAGGGTCTATTTCCGGTATAAACGGATATGCCTAATAAATGAAAATATTTTAGCTGCGTAGACTCTAAGACGTTTAGCCAGTTTCCAAAATTTCAAATTTTTCCCAAATTTAGTTTCTGAGATATCGATCGATGCAGTTCCTGGTGGTCCATCCTGTATATATAAATAAATATATATATATATATATATATATAAATATATATATATATATATATATATATATATATATATATATATATATCTAAATTTGGGTGCCGGTGTGTATATCTGTATATATGAACATGTTTTCATATTTCTTTCACATAAAAAAATTCTCCATGAAAATATACCCAAATATGCCAAGTTTGGCGATTGGCACACCGACATTAGTAATCTAAATTTTCAAAATTTTCTGATCCGTACTTTTTTTTATATCGATCGATTCAGTTCCCGGTGCGACACCCTATATATATATATATATATATATATATATATATATATATATATATATATATATATATATATATGTATATAAATATATATATATATATATATATATATATATATATGTATATCTTTTTGTCTTTTGTTCCCCCCCACAGAGAGGTTTTCTATCCTACGCCATCTCTCTACAGCTCGCTTTCTATTTCCACAGTATTATATATATATATATATATATATATATATATATATATATATATATATATATATATATATAATATTATAATATATACCTAGGAGAGTTTTTATTTGCGGCATATCATCATTATTTAAATATTTGGTACGGCAATAGCAAATGTCATTTTCGAGCATTGCCAATGTGTTTTATTATATCCGCAAATTATATAACTACTTCGATAAATTCAATAAGTTTTCCCAAATGATAACTAACCTATACAAGTATGTTCCATATTCTAAGGAATTACCACTGAACTCAGTAAATTAGTGTGACTCAGATAAGATGTTCAAGAGAAGTGATATAAGTCGTAATTTTTTTTGGAGAATAACTTCGCTTACAATAAAACCTCAACCTTAATACCATAATTCCGGCATCTAACGTAGATATGTCTATTTTGAAATTTTACTGAGGTCTGAAAAATTTTTAATAGCTTCTCCAAGTGGACTTCACTAATAATAAAAAATTGATTATTCGAAAAAACTTTTAGGAAAATCGAAGAAACGTTTTTAGATTTGTAGATTTGGGGTTACGTCGTTAAGAAATCTGATACCATCTCTCCTTTTAGTTGTGTTTTTCCCAAAAATAGTAGGCTATTGCACTGTATCGAAAATTTCGAGGACGGGAGTGGTTTTTAAATCCGTTTTAGACCTCCGAAAGTGCAATTGTTGGGTTCAATTTTGTTGTCAGATATATAAAGTATATAGGTATATATTTTTTCACTGTTGAAGCAGAACGAAGCTATTGAAATTCGCGTCCCTCTCTCTCTCGTAGCTCATAACCCTTTGTGGGTTTTCGCTACTTCGGGTTACTTTTTGGAGGTTTCAATTATTTTCCTTCGCCTCTGCCACTTTAATGTAGAGATTTCATGTTTTTTCGTAGGTGTTGTGGTGATGCATACTTCCACAGCTCCTTCAGATTGACTTAGGGGGTTAAGAATTTTTATGTAAATGAGGGGAAAAATATGACCTCACGCTCACGCGTTTTTTATTTCCGGTACATTTTAGCATATCTAGCTGCCTCCATTAGACCAAATAGGCTGCAATTTGGTATTAAAATATTCGTAGTTTCACCACTGATAGTAACAATTTCACGACTAAAAACTGCATATCGCTATATTGTCTATCACTCAGTATTTTGATAATTTTATTATATTCAATTATAACTTGGATGAATATCTCATTGGAGATTTTGTTTGCTAGTTGAATAACCATCTAAATTTCGATCAGTGAAAGTTACGATAATCTACATAATCTGTGGGACACGTGTGGTATTATCGAAATTAAGATGAACTTTGCTATAAATTGAACACAAACGGGCTTAATTACAATATACAAATCGAACTTGGGAGGTCAGCAAGGCATGAAGATATCATTGCCTATTGTATATTGATTATGAAAGGGTCGTCTAGCACCTGTAGTTTTCCGAACTTGCAGGAGAAATACCATGCAATTGGGATATAATACGGAACCCTCTTTTAAGGGATCTTCCTGACAGTGTTGCCTATTCTTCAAATTTGAAATAGCCACAGCGAATATTCTCAGTAAGTAGCACTACTGCATATTAATTATTGCAATAGTTCATAAGTTCATTCTGGTGTGTGATGGGGTATATAATTCTTCAGCAGTTAATGATAGGAGTCTGCGAACTATTAATCATTTTACAATCTTCTTTATGAAATTAGAACTGTCTATACCTAAACATAATGAAAGGATATTATATTCTTTATTGAACTATTAGTTGGAGGTCTTATTTATCTTGATTAAGTATTTATACTCAGATAAATTAAAACCTATTTTATTCATTCAGTTTGATCTGTGAATAAATATGAAGCCCTTCTCCATTAGAAAAATTTGGAATGATGCTTACATCTCGAATGACTTCAACAGCTTAGATCATTGATTATGTCTGTTTCAACCATATCTATATTTCAACTTTTCCATTTACCTAAACTATGGTCAATTTTTTGCTTGTCATCTTATGAGAGAAGTGTTATATTTCAAATATCTCTTATTTCATTTTAATTTTGATGTTCGAAAGGTAATGATTATTGGTTGGTTCTCAAAAAACAAATTTTTGATCTTTGAAAAAATTACACAGTAATAACAATGTAGCCATCTTTCTAGCTGCTTGTAGTCTAATAGGTGAAGTATATGCTGAACTTCGTTTTAATATTATCATCTAAAGATCAGCATTAAAGTAAATTCGAATCCATGTTTTCCTTCTCCGAGCAAGAACTGATGGTAGGTAGTCCGTGTATAAAGAAAGATTTGTCTAAGAAATATTTCATTATTTGAAATCTATTTGTTGCTTTTCCCCACTCATTGCTTACAACTGACAACGCTGCATCAGTATACAGCTGTTCCACGTTAGTTCTGCTTATACACAACAAATAGTTCTTTAATGGCTAATCAACCCCAAATCTGTGCGCACCACAGCATTTAGAAAACTGCGGTGGCAAGTGGTTGGGAACCGGCACGTGCCAGGGAAACTCAGCACGTGACGTACTTCAGTGCAAGGTGTCCATACTAGAAGACCAAAAGTTGTCGACAAGTGGATGATGGTGTGTTATTGAGAGTGACGGCTGCACGGAAACAGACATCTAGTGTTATGAATCGATATTTCGAAAATATATATTGATTGTTATTTTGATGAATAAATTATTTATTTGAGTCGTTTGTTAAGTTTCTTCAACATAAAGTATAAATAAGTGTTGTTACCTAAAAAACTTTCAACAATTTTAGTTTGAAATTTTATTAAATGTGATCACGTTGCATGAGATAATTTCTGCTGACTATAGTATTTTTCAGAATGTGCAATTGAATATAAAGTAGAAAAGTCAAAAAAATATAAGAAATCTTTGTAACTCATTCATTTTATGAATTGCATACTTCGCATTTTTCAATTATTTTTGGTCTAGAATAAGTGTTGAATGCTTCATAGCATCGATATTCAAAATGATGTTAAGAAAAAGCAAATGAGATAGATACTGCCTATGTTTCTCTCTTTTCACCATATCGAATTCATAATTAAACATATCTTCTCCTTCCTGTGAACGCCGAAGTGGAGGGAGTAGAGATCAGTAATGAAATAAGCAAACATTTATTTTAAGTTGTCAATTTTGACATTGACATAACAGTTAGATGCGCAGAATTAAAGAGACGCGTTCGGTTACAAGGATTAGTCGAAATTTACTCATATGTTGCGTTCATGAATTTTACAAAATGTTTTGTTATTAGTTACGGCCATCTGAAAAAATAACGTTTCATCCAACAGAAATATAGTACTTTTATGTACTATGAATTTCCCTAACAGAATATAGTTACCAGCTCGAAATATATAAAATTACATTTAGCTATCCTAGATACGTTCTGATTTTTTTTAATGAGAAAATAATTAAATATTTATAAATAGTAATGTCAAATCACATGAGTTAAATATATCAAAATATTGAATAGAACGTGATAAACTGAAAAAAAATGCTTCTTTTGAAACTTAATTACATTTCCCGAGTAAAATTCAAAGAAGAAATCAGGTAGACATTTGGCATTAGTAGAACTTATATTAGATGCATTTTCTTCAATTATTTCGAAGAAAACAAGAAAGCACCTTTTTGTACTTATGTTTCTAACATACATTGACATATGAAACGATTTCAGCATAGATCTAAAGATTCCACAGATCCATGAACAAACTGTTCGAGAGCTATATTGGACTGAGAAATATATGAAAAAACTAATTGTTCCTAGATTTTATTGGGTAGAAATGACCATTTCCAATGTTCGCATTGTGTAAAATAAAAGAATTTTAGAGTTTGTTGACTACCAAAACGTGTTACTCTGTAGATATATCGTTAAATTGGGATCGCTGAGGGAAAGCATAATTCTCCTAGAAATATGTGTTAAAAAGCAATAATCAACGGGTGGTATTTAAACAGTCTACCAAATTCACCCAATATTTTTGTACAAAAAAATACTTTTGTTTCCTAAAAATACTAAATGCTCACCAAAATTAAGAAAATCGTCAATCTTAGCCCCTTGTTGCATCATGTGCCAAATATGGCCCAAACCAATGTTTTACATCTCTTTAATACATACGTCAGAGAAATATTACTTTATTTGCATGAATTACCATTTCTGGCACATACAAACATATTTCCAAAGAGGCAGCTCCCTCTCTGTAATTATTTCGCAGTTATATACGTTTTTCAAAATGGTGACGATGAATCAGCTGCTTGTCAGTATTATTGTAGATTGAGTAATAGTTTTGAGTTCATCCACGTAATTTTCTACCCAATAAAAATTGTTTTTGTAAAAAATATATTTCTAGTAACTGTCTCATAGTGGCAAGTACTCGTATTTTTGAATAATTGACATTTTTCATCTAAAAATCACTTTGTGCCATATATGGAACATTATGCAATTCAAGTATATCGGACTTGACCTTATTGTATATGGAACATTATGCAGTTCAAAAGTATATCTGACTTGACCATATCTGCCGATTATGAATTTAGAAGATGTGAAAGAAATCTTTTTCTGATATATTATGGATCTAGGGTTGCCAAACTCTTCACAGGACCAACCCGGGAGAATTTTATAAGTCCACTAAGGGGTGGGGGTGTAAGAAATTGTCAATCAATTTTAAATTTATATTCACTTTGTTTTCGAGCAGAATCTAATATTTGACGATTTTTCACCATAAAATCATATTCATTAAAGATCGAAGTTTTGTTACAGCGACGGTTACGTATAATTTCAGAAAAACCGGAGAAATTATGTAACCCGGGAGGGTAACCATTATTACCGAAGTCTTCCGGGCAATCCGGGAGGGTTGGCAACCCTATATAGATCCCAAGTTATTTTATGCATAAAAAATGTAGTTATACATAATTTTAATCAAAATGAAAGTGAAGACAAAATATCAGATGAAGATGAAATATTGTCTGTATAAAATATTTTTAGTTCATGTTGCATGCTGTGCCATATTTGGCACAAACCAGTTTTTCTTTTTTTTTGACAAAGAATATTGTGCTTTATTTTTTTAAATATTAGAGTTCAACGAACGTCCAAACCCGAGAAATTTATAGAAAACCTTAGAAAACTGCAGGCTCTCTTTGTACCATTTTGCTTAATTGGAGGGGGAAGAATTAGTTTTATGTCCTTAATATCGACCTGAGCAATGTCTTCTACCAAGGGAAAAACAAATGCTTCATGCATTTTGCTGCTTTTTCGACAATATGATATTTCAATATCCCCATCGACCACTTTCGTCACCTTTCCCACATAGTAAATTTTTTTTCGATCTTGAAACTCTACTAAAACATAGTCCCCTGTGTAGACTACCTCAATATCTTGAAACTCCATTTGACGTGAATCTTCCTCGAATAATGATACCTCTGAAGAAGAATCAAAAGTGTAATCAGGTTCATCGGGCTCAGATTCAACGTTCTCATCAAAGACTTTGCGTTTTATTTTATTAGTTTTGATTTGCTTTTTCTCTTCTTTCATTTTTTTTATTTGCTTCATTTTCGATTAGAGTTTTTTCTGGAGTATCAGTGGGAATCATGCTTCGACCCCTTTTTCTTGGTTTTGCATTTTTCTGTCTAGGCGGCGCTTTTGGATAGCCTTTTATTTGCTCAGGGGTAATGAATTTTTTAAGCGTTGGGTCAGATCTTTGAATACCTTTTTGTGTTGATGCCGCTTCGTCACAAAAATTATTTATCTTTTCCTGAGGTCGCGAGGGACCTGCTTCGTCAGAATTGATATCATTATTTTCTTGAGGGTGATCACTCAACATAATATGGTCAGGCTGCGCTTCATCATAAATGATGTTAGTATTTTCTTTAGGCCGATCGGTAACAGAGCTGCAAAGAAAATCTTCTTCGGAGAAAATATCTTTGTTAAAGGGATAAATCCCACACCGTTCAAATCCTTTTGTGATGTTTTCTGGCATCATTGCCTTCTGATGCGCAAACCGGACACAACCTGCTATTTCATAAAACGAAAAAGTTTTTCCTGGATTATTTTTCATCCAATTATCTACAGCCGTTGAATAGAATTTTTTAAAAGGCGCAAAGTATGTGACGTCCAAAGGTTGAAGTCTGTTACTACAATGCGGTGGCAAAGTAATGATCGTCACCCCATTATTTTTTGCCATGTCGATAGCTTCTATCGACATATGGCTGGCGTGGTTATCCATGATTAGAACTGTGGGGCTGTCTTTAGATGATAAGCTATACTTGATAAAATGTTCCATTACCCTTGGAAATAGATCTGCACTCATCCATCCGCTAGGTGAAGCTAAACCCAATTTTCCAGGAACAGCATTCATTAGTATATGATCCCGAAATTTTACACGTGGAAATACCATGGCTGATGGAATCGAATTTCCTGATGCACTAAAAACCCAGATAGCACAAGGACATCTATAAGACGTCTTTAAGATATATTTCTTAGACGTTGACTACGTCTTAAAGACGTCCATGTACGCCTTAAATACGTCTGAAAGACGTCCCTTAGAGGCCGCATGTTAAAAATAACGGCGTCTTTGAGACATCTTCATAAGATCCATTTTTGGTCTCATACAAAAGGTATGAAAAAGACGTCATGTGTAACTGGGTTTGGGGATACCTATCTATGGTAGGTATTTAAATAAAATGTACCTACTCTTATTTATTATTTATATATTGGACATTACTTAATGCTAACAATTCAAGTTGTTTATTGTTTATTCAAAGCACTATTCTTTCTGTCAGTTGCCCGTTTGAGCCACATTTGTATAGCTACTTCCGTTTCTGTTCTATTTTTGGATATTTCAGCTTTTTCTGCAGCATCTAGAAAATATATAACCATCAATTATCAAATACTATGAAGATGTTGAATTTTTTTAAACATACTTATTATAACTCTTGCCATATTCATTTTCTAGAAACTGATCTTCTCTTTTCTTCCCAGCCAACTATATTTAAGTGCCATTTCATTGGTCATGCTGGAAGATAGAACCCTGTTCACAAAATTGTAGGTATTAGTTCCCCCAATTTTGCAAAATCAAGGAGCTGAAACAGTTTTATAATCAACTCAACATATTGCATGATAGAAAATGTCACCTGTTACACATCAGTTTGGATTTAATTTTTCGGAATTTTCATGAGACAATGGCAAAGTTTTGTTCTCAAGATTAATTATTGAAGTACTGAAGGTATTGTTCAAAAAACAGTAACATTTATACTACCAATAGTTGGCAATCATCCTCGCTGTCTAAAATACTCTCTAAAGCAGTCAGCTCATCCTCAGTGTTCAATGGGAATTTTATATTTACATTCTTTGTATAAAATGTCTGTTTATTTTCAGGAATATGATGGTGGTTTCAGTTTCAGCACAACATTGTGGTTGAACAGTTTGACTAGTTTGTGAAGTAGTAGGCGCATCTAGACTCGCATGGACCTTTCCATATTTTATGTGAACAAATTCATTTAAGCAAATCGATCACAGAAAAAGAAGCATTAGACTTACCTGAGAAATTAACAACAATTATACACAAATTCACAAATCAATGGAAACAAAGTCAATTTCAAAAATCCAGCATGGTTATGGCCGTTATGGCTAATGTCACCTGTCATGTCACCAGCGCAAAGACAGAAACAGAGTTGCCAACCGAAAGTCGTGAAATCCTTAATATGTACCAACCCAAAAAAATTCACATAATCTTATTTTTATTGATGTATTTTCATAATTATAATCAGAAAAGTATTGTATAGTACATAAACTACCTTTTAATATGGTTTTGGTTTACCTTTTTATTTCCAACAAATATTAAATATAGCTTTTGTTATTTGGCCAGTTAACCACAAATATGGTTCAGAAGACTCATTAGGTACATATAAAATACTATACTATACTATTCTTTTTAATTTCATTTATATACACAATTACGACGTCTTTACGACGTATCTGGGATGTAAGAATCAGATATCTTTAAAACGTCTTAAGAAGAACATCTTTAAGACGTTTTATGCAGGGACTAAGATGTTCAGACTAAGAAAGGGTATAAAACGGACATCTTAAAGACGTCTCGTGCTATCTGGGAATGCACGTAGTAGTTACTAAAATTCCACGTTCGGCAGATGCTGCATTGGAAACGGTCCTTGCACCTTTCTGGGCGATGACTTTTACAGATTTGCTTGGAACTGTGCTAGTGGCCGTTTCATCCAGATTGAATATTCGAGAGCCATTGAGTTGATCACCAAATCCATTTAAAACTTCTTCCAGATTGTGGAAGAATAACTCCACATTTGGTCTAGTAAAAGATGTCATTCTTGACAACGAGCAGTTCTCTGGTTGTCTTATGCTCAAAGTTCCATTTCTCTAAAAAAATCCTCGCATCCAATCTAAACTAGCCGATTTATTTTTATGCCAGCTTTCTGGCACTCTTATTTCATTTAGCGTAGCCATTTCATAAGCCAGCTCACGGGTGTTTCTTGTAGTTTTTCCGTAACACATTTTCGCACAGGTTTTCAAATATTCAGCAAGTATGGACTCTTGATCTATCGTAAACACAAAGCGGGTCTGATAGTGTGGCTTGCAATTAATAATTTCCTGACTTTCCGAGGGCTCTCTGCTTCTTAACGTAACCGAAAATATTCAAGATTTATAAATTTTACCACATCCTAGTCAATAACAGTTAATTACCGGCTTAGCTTCACATGATCCACTCTATATCGGATAGCAGCAGGTCTACTTTTACGGCACTTTGCATATCCTCATGACAAAATGGCTGTGTTTTCCTGATGCGATTCCTCATGATTATAGCCCTAGTTATAAAATATAACATCAAATTCCAACCAGAACAGATACCGGGGCAGGTTGAAACGTTTCAATCTGCCCCATTTGTTTTGTTTCATCGTACCGCACCCACGTTTTTTAGAAATTTTTCAACAAGATGCAACAACCAAATAAGCAAAATAAAAGTCCTTATATCTTATGATAAAGATTAATAGATGCTAAATACTTACCAACATCAAAATAAATTATGAAAAGCAACACGAAAGTAACACAGCCTTTCAAAGAAAATAATGAAATTTTACTTTACGTGATCCATAACACACACGTACTCGTCACTCAACAGCCAAAAATGAACTGACTTTCAAAGCAAGGTGGGCTGGTTGGTATAATGGTATGTTAAAATTGGGTAGTAGCGCCACTACTTGAATGACTCTAAAAGCGGGAAATTTAAAATGTTTCAACCTGCCCTCTGTTTCAACCTAGCCCACTTTACCCTACAAGAAAATAGGTCATCGCAGTTTGAGAGTTATCAAATTAAAAAATATAATATATATACAAATATATAAATAAATGAAGGAATGGTAATAAAATTTTTATAAATAAGAGTTTCCTAAAAAGTTATGAAAATAAAAATTTTATTATGAATAACTATGAAAATTTGCATAACATTTAATCTTAGTAATGATTACAAAAGTAGGACACATAATTTTGCGGTGTAATTTTATGTAAAGGTATAGAAAAAACTGCATTGTTAGTAGTATTACCGGTATCTTTATACAGTTTTTGCTGGTTCATTATTCATTCTTTAATAGTATTCATCCAAAAGTGAATGTTATGGTGGCTCTGAGTTTTCATCACAAAAGTTGATCTTGAAATCGCACCTTTTTTGTATGAAGAATAAAAATAAAAAATGTTAACAATTTTTTTTTATTATTCATTCCAATAACTGACAATAAATGTACGAATAGATAGTAGATTAATTTGTTAAAATTATATTCAATTCTCCACTAAAACTTCATTCTTAATCTATAATAATACACTGACAATATTCTCATATCTTTATATTTATCTAGAGTACTGAAATTTACAAACACTAGTATCAAGCACCTATCGTCAACTTCTACTGGATCAATTTCACAATTCATTGTGTTCATTAATGAAATAGCTACAATACGCATGTACGAATACAGTTGACGCGCATGCCTAGGAAAGCAGTCGTGTCGGACATAGTTTTAGAGCCCTTTCAGACTTGGATACTGTATCCAAGATACGCGTGTCCCAGATACAGAAAATACATGCGTTTATATGTACGTTTCCACACTGCATTCAGCACAGCATACCGTATCGCGGTACTAAATTTCTGAATCTCGCTCATTCAGCCGCCGGCGACAGTATCCGAATCCGGGATACCGAATTATCATTGTGGCTTATGGACCTGTTCAGACTTGCATACTTTTGCGATTCAAAAAGCACAATAGCATAGGTGTACAATATTTTTATTATTTATTAGTAGAAGTGAAGTGGAATAGAACGGTTTTTCGATTGTACCATGGAGAATAAAGTTTTTGATAACGAGAAATTTATAAGTTTGGTAGAACCGAACTCTTGTATATGGGATACAAGTAATGAAAATCATTTCGACAGAAATATAAAACAAAAATGTTGGGTGGAAATTACCAAACAGATGTGTGAAAATTCTGAAGAAATGACAATTGTTCAACAAAATGAATATGGTAGGTATATTTATAAAAGTAATTATACAGTGCATTCAAAAAGGAATGCATAAATTCATTAGCTAAATAAATCAAATTATCATATTATTAAAAATTCTCGAAACAAGACGATTATTTGTCGAAAGCTTACTGATTTTTACAATAAGCATCTCAAGATGGATAACAAAAATTAAATGAAATATTTCAATAATATTGTTTATTAGCGATGAATAATGAGTTTATTCGTTAATTTATATTGCTTTTAAGTTTTTACGGATTGCAGTGAAAACCCTTTAGATAAGCGAATTGATGTTTAATTTGTATTAATCAGTGCACTACTATCTAGTAACTGTTCGCAAACTATCAAGTAAATTGTAAGTTACGGAAATAAATTATACATGGCACACTGTAGTTAGGGCCCAGAAATATAATATACCACAGCATAGCGCACTCTTCAATGTCCATTTCATGAAAAGCACCGTACAGCACTGATATTGTACTGATAAAATTTATTTACAAAACTATATTCTAACAAAAGTATCTTGACTGTATCTGGCCTAAATTCTGTATCTCGCATACAGTATCTCGGATACAGTATCCTAGTCTGAAAGGGCTCTTAGGCTTATATTTCATTCGCCGAGTGTCTGTAAAGCTACGGTGCCACCGGAGGAACATTGAGAAACATTTCTGTTGCTGTTGCTTGTTCCTGAATCTTTTTCAACATTCCTTTATATTACGGCAACAAATGTTGTTTGTTTCTACTTGTCACCGGTTTCCATTTTGAGCGGTAAACTTCAAGAGAAAACAGGAAACATGGGTAAACAAATCCGTGTTGCTATCGCTGTGGACACATATCGAAAATGTAACTAGTGAACAGTCGTCGCAGACGTTTTCAGTGTGCAGTTTAACCCTTCGGCGGGCGCGCTATGGCACTGTGTACCGAAGTTTTACTGTTTTGAACGTCACGCGTCTCCTGTTACCTGAAACACCTTATGCTTCTGAGTATTCCATGTTGACTATATCCGTTAGAGACTGCTGAAACCAGAAATCTTTTATATGCACTCATTCAGTCTCAGTTCAACGTCAAACACGAGGAGTTCAGTTTTCGGCACTGCGTACCGTTGCGCGCCCTATAATGTAAGTATTTTTGTATGATGATTTTTTTTTTATGTACAACTATTTATCATTTCTGTTATTATTTTATTTTTATATTGGTCTTACTTGTTAATTTACATCAGGTGTTATTTCAGGAAACAAAGGTGGAGTCGAAAATACCTCAATCCAGACGAGCTAGAGGAGTTGGCAAATCATTTGTCAGATGTGGAAGACATACCAGACCTGATAGATGATAGTGAAGGCGAGGAAGAAGTTATAATAACTGAAGAAATAAGTGAAACGTCTTCAGAACAATCCGATGAGAGTGGCGATGAAGAATTTGCCGAAGAAGCATCTGATTATCAATTTTATATAGGGAAGGACAGTGAAACGCTATGGATTAGCAATTCTTTGGCTACTGTAAGCAAAACTAAGTCGAAAAACCTAGTGAAAATATTACCTGGTCCTGTCAGAGAAGCAAGAAATACTGAAAAAGAATTAGAAGCATTTTTAAAATTTATATCTCCCGAAATAATAGATGATATCGTTAGCAATACAAACATATATATTCGGAAAAAGAAGAAGATGTACAATACAGTAGAGATAGAGACTGTAAACTAACAAGCAAAAGTTTTTTTGAAATTTTGGCTTTGTTTCTAGTGTTATTTCTTATAGGAGTGAAAAAAGGTAATAGAAGTAATGTTACGGAATTATGGTCTGAAGATGGGACTGGTATGATGATACTGAGAGCTACTTTTAGTTATAAAAGATTTCTGTTTTTACTTCGTGCTATCAGGTTTGATAACATATTTACAAGAAAAGACCGTGAGGCAACAGATAAGCTTGCAGCGATTCGAGACGTATTTACTAGATTTATTGAAAACTGCCAAAAAAATTATGCCATTGGTGAATATGTGACCATCGACGAAATGTTACATAGATTCCGAGGACGTTGTGGGTTTGTACAGTACATGCCCAATAAACCTGCCAAGTATGGCTTAAAATTTTACGCCTTGTGTGACAGTAAAACATACTACACCTGGAATTTGGAATTATACTGTGAGGAACAAAAGGTTGGACCTTAAAAAAATTCTAATAAACCGCTGGACATAGTAGATAGATTAGTACATCCACTAAAAGGTAGTAACCGACATTTAACAACCGATAATTACTATACAAGCTACCCATTAGCTGAGCATTTATTACAAAATGAAATAAGGCAGTAATCCCTCCACAATTTATTAACATCAAGAATCGTGAAATTGGATCAACACTTTTCGGGTTCCAGGATAATATGTCACTTGTGTCATATAAAGCAAAAAAAAAATAAAGTTGTAATACTGCTATCAACTATGCATGATACTGGTGAAATCGATGAAATAAGTGGTAAACCGGAAATAATACTGGACTATAACAGTAACAAAGGGGGCGTTGATACTGTAGACCAGTTATGTGCTTCTTACTTAACGCAAAGTGTCACAAAAAGATGGCCATTGGCTGCATTTTTCAGAATATTGGACATTGCAGGCATACACTCACAAATTATATATTGGGCAAACAAATCATCGGAGAAACAACCAAGAAGAAGAGTTTTTCTCAACAATTTGGCTTTTAGTCTCATGGAAGATCGTTTGAAAGAAAGAGCCCAAGAAAAGTCACTTCCTAAAGATGTATACCAATTTCTTTCAAAATATCGCAGTCCTGAGAGAGAGTCCCCTCCTCATAAAAGAAGAGTTGGAGCCTGTCACTTGTGTGGTACAAAACTAAATACTAAAACTACTATATCCTGTATTTCGTGTAAAAAGTTTGTTTGTAAAAAACAAAGTGAGCATAAAGTTTATTGTAACATGTGTAATAATGTAGAGACTGACGAAAGTGATGTTTAATTTTCTACTAGCTATGTCAAATATTTAGTTGGTTTTATTTTTTATTGTCCTTTCGTTAATGTTCCTTGCCATAATTCATGTTTATAGCATCTTTTATTTTTATTTGTTTTTTAGAGTTCCTTGTTGTGTTTTATGTTTGAAATATGTTTAATTATATTTTTTTAGAACGACATTCGTATTTTATTTCATATCTAAAATGAAAAATGAATAGCGGTACGGAGTACCGCCGCGCGCCTGCTCATGTGAAATTCTTAGGCGCGCCCGCCGAAGGGTTAAGTAGACGAATGAGTTATCCGTTGAAATAATAGGCGAATCAAAATTAGCGCTACGCCGCCTGGTGACAATCAGAATAACTAGAAATCTTGACATAGTTCTTACGTTCTCCTTTGTTTTGTGTTTGTTTTTGTGTGATTTTTTACAAATATTTATTATTTGCAATCATTTTGAAAGATATGAGTCGTTCGAATCGTTAGTGTTCTTCCTGGGCAAAGAAATGTTCAAATGTGAATTTCCATGCCTTTCCTGCAGCTGGTGATAAATATCGTGTTTGTGTAGAAGGGAAAAAGGAATACTCCTTAAGTCTCTACTTTGTGTGATCTGACTACAGATAGTGCTCTAAACAGTTTCACTGGTCTCAATAATATAAAACTATTAGATACAATAGTAAAAGCAGTACAATCTGTTTACAGTGATCAACGGTCACATAGATTAACAATCAAACAGCGAATTGTTTTAGTATTTAGTATTGAAATGTGACCTTACATATGTGACATTATCTCTTTTATTTGGCATTTCATAAGAATTATGCCAAAAATATATTTATGAAATGCTACCCATTATGAGTAGAGTTCTTAGTTGTGTCATAATATTCCTAGAATATTCTGAAATACAGAAAAACATGCCAAAATATTTTGAAAGTTTTCAAAATACTCGAATCATCTTAGACTGTACAGAAATTTTTATACAGAAACCAAAGTGCCTTTGCTGCAGGATGAGGTTTTACTCTCAGTATAAATCTAATGACACGTGTTTCTCCTGGAGGTTTAATTACTTATATTAGTGAACCATATGGGGGAAGCAGTGGCGTAGATAGCTTTTTGCGATGGAGCGGGATATGACTTAGTGCAAAATTTCATCTAAAGTTCTATTCTTGTTGATAAAAATAATCTTTCATAGAGATAGTACAAAATAAGCAGAAAAATCGAATTAAATTGCAAAAAATTCAAATTATTTGAATTGGAAAAAAATTATCAAGAATTAGTGAAAAATTGAATTATATCAAATTGGATATATAAATCATTGAACATATTCTTGGGAAAATTAGAGAAGAAAATCTAGTTTTCGGCGTTTTTCGACATTCATGACTTCGTCAGCTGTGATTCCAATGTCTCGATGAATTGCCAGAGCAGCCAAACCTTTCAAAAACAAAAAATTAGACAAACATAAGTTTTTAATTTGCAATGAATTTTATATAGGTATTCAGAAGGGTCCTTACAAGTCCACTTCTTTTATCGTGCACCTTTGAATCATTTCTATTCGCTTCAAACGTCGATACCGGCGGCATAGCTAATATTCTGAACAACATATTGATACTCGAAAAAAAAATTTCTAGGCAATCATCAAGCTCTATTATTGAATTTTTAGGCTTAACATCGCCTTTACGAATTGAATATTTCTTCCACACTTTCAAGTTACGAGAACAGCAGGTATGGCAGTAAAAAAATTTTGATAAAACTCATCAGTTTTGATGAATTTATCAACTGCTTTGTCAATTTCGTATAAATCATGCTTGAAAAACATCGTAAAAACTTTCTAACATATTTAGTCTAGTCAAGAAGTGCTTTTTTGTTCAACTTTTTTCAGCAGTCTCGGAAAAATATGAGCAAGGTATCACTCGATTTGGAATAGCATATAGACGTTTTTTGAGAAAAATAAAAATTCGCTCGCGAAAATTGTGAAAGTAAACAATATACTGAAAAAAATGGGGTTTGGTTCTTTGCCAATATGTCAAAAATTAATAGAGATTCTTGAAATCTGAAGAAAGATTCGAAAAGAAGAGGAAATTTCCCAAAAAAAAACCCAACTACTGGAAATGTAGGATCAATATTCATAGTTTTCTCAGATAGGTAAAAATATGGCCGAAAACGGGTAATTTTGTTTGGGCAAGTCACGCCTATTTAGGACACTTCAACAATTATTTTTCCATATTAAATATGAAAATTAAGGAAAGAAAAATTCAGACAGTTACTTAATCGGTGAATGAGCAATAATCCAGCGATAATAGCGATTTTTGAATTAGTTATGCAATAGTTGATTAACAATTTTTCGGTACTTGAACATGAAAATTGTAAGTTTGATAACTATTCACTATGGATCTGAAAAAATTTTTCATTCTTGGAGCTATTATTATAAGGCTTCAGAGTAAATCCCCATTGAAAAAATTTAAATTTTTCAGTTGTTTATTGACAATTCACGTAGGTACAGTTTTGCAAAATCAAAATTAATTTTTTTTAATAATTTTAATGATCCGTTTTTTATTATCGGAAGCTTCATGGAAATGGTTTTTTCAATATTCATCTCCTGCTGTTTGAAAAATTGTTATAAACAAATGCGTTGTTTATAAGAGAATCAAGAAAAGAAAGTTATGATTAATTAAAGTGCGTAAATTGTTAATAAAAAACTGAAAAATTACATTTTTTTTAACAGGAATCTATTCTGCATTTTTTTGAAACTAGCTCCAAGAAAGGAAAAAAGTATCAGATCTATAGTTTAACAGTTATTACACTTGCAATGTTCTTGTTCAATCAGCAAAAAACTATTGCATAACCAATTGAAAAATTGCGATAAAAATGTTTTGTCACTGAATTATTGTTCATTTACCTATCCAGTAAGAACCTGAAATTTTTCATTCCTTAATTTAATATTTAATATAGTTGAACAATGTTTATTGTTAAAGTGTCCCAAATGGGCGCTACTTTCGCAAGCCAGACTACCCGTTGTCGGCCGTATTTTTACTCTGAGAAAACTATAAATATTAATCCTACAGTTCAGGGAGACTTTCTTTTAGACAATTTTAGTTGCTTCAGTGGAAACAAGAAATTTGCCATAAGTTTCCACTGAAGCAACTAAAATTGTCAATAGTCGCATATTGTTTCTTGAGTACGCAACTAGCGTTTCCACTGCATGTTGTCAGTAAGCTAGAATAAGATGCAGAGTGAGCAGCGGCGGCGTTTTTAGTGATATCTTCTAGAAAGCGAAAAAAAAACACAAATATGTACAGGAAAGGAAGCAGTACAGTGGCATTCAGTTACTTGGTGTATTAAAAGAAGACGATTTAGGCGCGGGAAGAATAGCTAATGGTAGTGTTCAAAATTTTCCTTCATTTATAATTTGTGTGCTTTGAGTTCCATAGACATTTTTCATATGAATTGTAATGAAATAGCTGTTTTACTTTACTAATATAAACCATTATAGAAATTTCTTTGAATTTCGATGAACGGTTTATATACGCATATGAACGTATCTAATTTGTTGTTTCTGTTGTAGGTTTGATATATTTTCAATTTTATTGATATTGATCAATTCGTTAATAACACATAATATAATGAAAACAATTTATGACTAACTCAATGATAGTTCAGGTCAATAAACAATGACCACAATAAATCATCATACGTTCACAAATGAAATTAACCCTACAAAACACAATTCTTTTCTTCAGCAGATTGAACAAACTTTCATTAGAATAATCATTTATCAATTACATATTGAACACAATCAACAGTTATCGAAAAATTTAGATATCTCTTATGAAGAAATGATCATATATATTTTTCACTATTTATTTTTTTGCTATTTTGAGAGATATGGGAGATAGAAAAAAAGGTTGAAAAATAATTTTTATACAATTCCTGGCTGATTTCATATCTCCTTTCAGATTAAGCGTTGGCTAAACACATCAACGTGCATCCAAGAACGTGCAACCAATGACGTTAATCTGGATGCAAAAATACCCACGTTTTAATATGCAAACTCTGGATGAATTCTGAATCGCTTGAATTTTTGAATGCGCATTCAAATGAACACGTGCATCTCTCAACGTGTGGAGGCGATTCACCGATGTTTGTGCATTCTTAAAGCAGTGGTTGCGGTTAATCTTTATTTTTATTTCTATTTTTCTTTTCAAGAGCATAAGTACATGCCACTGTCACACACGCTTGCACGTTTTTGGTTGCACGTTGATGTATTAAAACATCAATCAAAATTGATGATATTGTTTTTCCTTAATA
Source organism: Cynegetis impunctata (assembly GCA_030704885.1). Classification (NCBI taxonomy): domain Eukaryota; kingdom Metazoa; phylum Arthropoda; class Insecta; order Coleoptera; family Coccinellidae; genus Cynegetis; species Cynegetis impunctata. Next base: position 22,740 of record JARQZK010001659.1, read on the forward strand.
AATCGAATATAGTTGGTTTGTGTTGGAGGAAACTTCAACATTGTAGAGTAGTTTTCTATTAGCACAGTTGAACCACTTCTGTCTTTTGTTTTTAATATGGTGGACATCATTGATTTCCACAAATTCTAAAAGCCCTTAGTCTATATATATATATATATATATATATATATATATATATATATATATATATATATATCTTGAGAGGAGTGTTTGCCGTGTAATCAAAACATCAATTGTACTTTCTTTGTATTGACGAATGACTTTAGTTCATTAATTGCCCTTTTAACTAATTGCGGAGAACCCAAATAAAGTATAATTGACATATATATATATATATATATATATATATATATATATATATATATATATATATATATATACATATATATATATATGTATATATATAATATATATACACTTATTTGTATTTTTTTTTCAGCAATAATAGGCCAAAAGGCAATATAACACAACCAAGAATTCAAATATAATTGCAAGTTATGTAGATAGTAGAAGTGAGTAAATGTTTGGATCATAAAAAAATAGTCTATATAACGAATGATATTAATGTTATATATATATATATATAATAATACTGAACAAGTTTTGTAGAAAATTCAACTAAAGTTGGTTGTTTCTGTCAAGAAGTAGTTGTGGTTGATTTGAATGTATGGCGGGCTACACACGGACGCCGATGTTTTAATACATCGACGTGCATCCAAAAACGTGCAACCTTATTGCGTACACATATACGTACAAAACTACAGTTTTGTCTTGATACATCAACGTGCATCCAAGAATATACAATCAATAACGTTAAATCGCATCCACACGTTCACACCTGTACGAGTTCGTTGGAATGCACATCCAAAAATTCAAGCGATTCAGAAAACATCAACGCGGCGTTCATCCGTGTTGTGCATTCAAAAACGTGGGTATTTTTGCATCCACATTAACGTTCTTGGATGCACGTTGATGTATTAAGACATCGACGTCCGTGTGTAGGGGCCTTAGGAGTGTTAATTCTATATGTTTCGATTAGTGTTTTATATATATTACTTAGTAGCTATTAATCATAATTATCAATATATATATAAATATATTTATATTTAATATACATATATTTCAATTGTTTTTGCCCCTGAGTTTTATTTTAATTATCTCTCTTTATTAGAACTAAAAGGCTACTGATATTCGAAAACCGATGATACCAATAAATTATTTAACGTTGCGTCACGAAATTCGATACATTTTAGAAGATCATAATTACTTTGGCAACTCTCAGCAAAAAATTTAACAAATTATGATTGACTAGTTTTTTGACTTTCATCTTTTGAAAGTTCATGAAGATTGAAGTAATGTTAATATTTCAGAAGTTTTGAAAAATTCCAGGATTTCGCGACGAACTTTCAAGTTTTTGATAAAATCAGTTTTCAGATATCAATAGCCCATTAATGCTAATAAAATAAATATATATATATATATATATATATATATATATATATAAATATATATATATATATATATATATATATATATATATATAAATATATATATATATATATATATATATATATATATATATATATATATATGTACTGTTTTTCGACTGATTAATATAATATATTAAAATACCTAATCCTTAAATAATGAGGAGAGCTAGTATATATTTATAATAATGAAACACTAGTAAGGATTTTCAAAAATTATTAAAAAGTAATTGTATGAAGTGATTTACGAGTTTATGATTACGTATTATTTTCGAGCGAGCACCAGCCTCAATAAATACCAACTCATTGCCAAAAATTTTAGGACAATCGCGTGTTCTAATATTGTGAACACCATACCCTTCATTTGTCCTTATGACAAAATACTATTGTGAACTTGATCTAGATATTCAAAGTATCTAGTTTATCAGAATCAGGTTTCAAAATTTAGAATTACCTCTCAAATATCATCTAATTTCGTACATATATAGCACATCCGTTGGAAAATTAATTTCACCCTAAAGTGCTACAAAAGAATTATTTTTAACATATAAACTGTTATCATTAACTTTGGTTATTATGTCTCATAAGCAAACTCAATTCTTACTAGTATATCACACATTGTTGGTGAAATTTTCAAACAATTTGGGAATTCTCAAAATTTATTTATTTAGTTTCGTAACTCAAAAGCGTGTTGAAATATTGTGGATTTTTATTTTCGTTTATCAAAGAACAACAGCATTTTCTCAAAATAAAACGCTTTCCAATAGCTCATAATAATAATTTCTTGAAATCGGATAAATTAGATAGTTCAGCAAAGTGACATTTTTGAGAAAAAAATTAATAAATATAACTCAACAATTAATGAAACATTTCAAATCAAAATAAAATACTCTGTTTCTTTGAATACAACTATAGACAACACCAAACTAGTATCAGGTAATGAGACAAAGAAATTGGATAATCCTCAAATAATTTGAATTCAGTATTGTATTATCTACTATTGCGATATTAACAATCTAAAATATATGTAGAGTGAGTAAATAAATGATAGTGAAACATAAGCCCACATTGAATTTCTTATTCCGGGATTCTGCTATTTATCAAGTATTGTTCAGATCTTCCTGCTCTGAAAGATATAATTTAAGACCGAAATTTGTTGTATTGAATTACTAATTCTCAGCTGTCATCGAAGCTGCCTTTAATATGTAAATACCTGGCTCGTTTGATTGATAATTCTAATAAAGTGAATTGCGACTAGGGGCTGGTCCACCCTTACAGCATCCGTCAAAAAGGAACCACCCATCAATTGTCCTTGGAGCAAGTGTGCACCCCCTACATTAAAGGCGCATTAACATAGGGAGGGGCATTTTAAAAGTTTATTTTGCAACCTGATAGAATGCAAACATTTTGATAAAACTCAGAGATGGAGCGGCCCTACAAATATATCGAAATAATTGAAATGTTAAGTTCTTTCTTCATTTTTGAGTCAGGTGTAATGGGCTAGTTGAAAAGTTTAGAAACGAGCCAACTCTTGAAACAGCAATTAAAAATATGGGCGAGAGCTTATCGGTTCCGAAATAACTTATATATAAATAATTGCAAAAGTTTTCACTATTATAGGATTCGCAAAAAAGGCCCTATTTTTTAGCATATAACTCTAAAACAATTAACACTAAAAGTTTTTCGAAAACAGGAGAAGAAATTTCCATTATGAAAACCGCAAATCCAGAAACTCCATCTTTATTATTAATAATTTTAATTTGATTTCGAAAATATAGCAGGGTCCTGTGAATCTCAGAAACAGACAGTACCAAGTAATTTTTTTAACTACTCACTATTAATCTTAAACGTGAAAAAATTATATCATTTGGATTATCGAAAAAAAAATTATAACCAGTTTTTCATGAAAAGAGCCTATTGTTTTTGTTATCTTAGATAATCTATTATTAATATATTATAAAAATTAAAGATATCGGCAAGTTATAACCTCCTTATATATATGACAATCTGTCAATGTCATAATGTCTCCATGAAGTGAATTTCAGTAGCTTTAGTTAACAGTTTCATTTAACTTAGTGGAGTTTTTTTTCGTGTGTCCAGATGGTACCATGATTTCGTCAAATTTCCAAACCAATATTTTATATAATAGAGATAGAGTTTCTAAAATTCAAGCTTTGAGAATATTTGGACTCTAATGTTGATAATTTTTAAATTATTTACAAAAAACTAGACCTTGATTTAGTGAATCATTAACTAAACCAATAAAAACCCCTCTCTCAAAATTTTAATTGCTGTCTCAAGCTGTCTCATAATATGAATTGGTTGCGAAAATTTCATACCTTCATTATATATTTTAATATTTTGTCGCCTTAATCCTTCAGGAATATGTCGTTATTACAGAGTACTTTTTTTGTTGGAGTTCTTCGAAAATTTCAATATTTTGACACCTTTTCTTCTAGAAATATACCATTCTTCTTACAAAGAAACTTCAAGTTCATTTCTTCATTTTGATTTGTATCAGCTTGATCCTGAAAAAATAAAAACGACTATTCATGAATATGTGATATAATATTTTTTTGTTTATATTTCATATTTTTATAGATTTAATGCATCTAATGAATGATTAATTTTATATTTATTGTTGGTTTCTTCGAAATTTAACACTACAATATATTATGACTGACCAAATTTACAGTAATAATGATTTATTATTGCACAGTTAAGTTTCACTCAAAACCTTTAACGACACATATATTTTGGGGAAGTTCGTTCTACAACAAAAGTGGATTGCATATTCTTAGTGGGGGTGAACACCCTAATTCAATCCTGCATCCTGGTCCAGGAACAATAATTTGGGGTGGTACGAAATGACAACAAGTCCCAGTGGGGTGGCAATCTATGATGATGAAAAACCGCCAATATAGTTTTTCTAGTTTCAATTTCAATCAGTACAACAACCATATAACTAGTCTCTCCAGTAATGAATAAAACCACACATCACTAGTGCTGTGAAACCGAATTTAATGAATTGTCAAAGTGATATTTTAAATTCATTACTATTGTTATAAAATTCGGTATGCAAGTTTGTAGAATAATTTTCTACATCAGGTGTTTTATTATTTTATTATTTTCACGATAATGTTCTCAATTTTTACTCCGGGTTTCACCTTAAAAAATCGAGCGATGAACTCAACTCAGTCCGAGACGATTACCAGTTATGTTACGGGTTCGGATAAGCTTCTTGTACCAGGAAGAGTTATTGCAAGTAATAATATAGCGCAGGGTTCGATGTCATTACCTATTGAATACACGAAACTATCTGGAAAACCTGACGTAGTGCAAGTAAGTTTTTGTGAACATTTATCACATCCTTCTCCAACCTTTCTCAATTTGTTTGATTATCTACTATGTGAATTCCGTTTAAATAGTTATTTTTTTATGAAAAACTTGAGTACTTGACCTGAAGTCTTCAGAAACTTATCAAACAATTTATTTGAATTCAGAGAAGCATATTCCGAAATTAAGTTTGTGTGAAAATTATTGATATTGTGTATTAGTTTAATTTTTTATTTATTCTCAATATAATATCTCAAATGATGAATCAAATGAAAAGTTTTGTAATGAACTGAAAATTATATTTTATTTCAAATAAATATTTTCATAAAATATCCTTATTGTCTATAATACTTACATATTTTAATAATTGATTAATCCTGAAATGTATATCTCGATAATAATTTTTCTTTATTAAGTGAAAAAACAGTTGTTTAATTTTCTGAATATCAATAATCAATCAATTATTCATAGAATCTTGCAATTTTTAGTGAGTAGGTAAACTAAGTTACGACAATATCGTTATCGTTATTACATTTATGAGCTGATAACATAAACTACAAGCATTTTATCAGGTCAGTAGTAGCAAACGGCTCTATTACAAAATAACTACCTCCATCTTGATAATTCTAATTGTTTGTCTGCTAAAGATGACATTAATCATTATATTGCTAAATATTCCTATAAAATTAGAATTGTTAGTACAAAAGCGTTGTTACATTATATTTCACCTTAGAAAATTGTAATTTTATTCAAAATTTGTCAGACTACCATGGATGACATTATAACAAAAATGAACAACAAATTTGAAAGAAAATTCAATAAATGAAACCGCTATGTGATTTTGAATGAATATTAAGTTTAGATGGGTTTTCATTCTGGTAAGAATTCTATTCGATTATAGAAATAAGATTATTGCTATCTCGTATCACATGAGCTAACAAACATCGCCAATGAAGATACATAGCCTACTCAAGATCTTGCAATTGGGTTCTGAAGAGTGATCATAGTTTGGATAACAGATAAGTCTTTCAACAAAGTCGAATCTAGCGTAGCATGAACCCAGTTTCTACTAAAACGATTTCACTGAAGTTCGAGAACCATAAGGTGTTTCACATCAGAACAACTTCACTTACTTTATGAGTCGCAAGTTGGATTAGATCTGAAGTATCTATTGATTCTATGTTTGATACTTTGCTTACAAAAAGTCATGTCAATTGCTAGACCTAGTGTTGGAGATTTGTACTAGCAGTTATATATACACAAGAAAGTTATTCATTTCCTTGAAGAAGTTAAAACCATTGGCATCCTCAGAATAAGTGTCAGACTTATGCATGTTTTAGGTATTGATATAGATGACTGATAGAGTCAGTATTAACTTTTCAAAGTGAGTTATTAATAAGTTGGACGATTATCAAAAAAGTCCACGTCCTCACGTGTACATTTTGGAATACAGAGATAATGATTATACAGATATATGTATGACAGATTATTCTTGTGTGGTTGTAAGGAATTGGGACTGAACGATTATCATTTAGACATGTTATTGGATTGAAATAGGTTATCTTTATAGTTGCACGAAAATATGTGGTCGTTGTTGGGCCTGTACGATTTGAATGATCGAATTCAATGGTTCAGACAACTATTATGGTAAATATTCTATGTCGATTGGACACAGGCAATGGAGTTCACAACTTCTACTTAAACTCTCCGTTTTGCACAGAGTTACTGTTTCGTGGAACATACAACTATTCTCGGCATATAAAACATTCACTTCTGATATCTTTTTGCGCTGAAAAGGCAAAATACGCTTTCATATATAAATTTATATACACACACACGCATATATATATATATATATATATATATATATATATATATATATATATATATATATATATATATATATATATATATATATATATATATATATATATATGTATATGTGTATATATATATATATATATATATACAGGGTGTTTTTTAATTGAATGTAAATAATTTAGGGGATGAATTTTTGGCCCATTTTAAGAAGAAAACTTCATATCAACGCAAGTCCTAAACGTTTTTGAGATAGAGGGTGGTCAAGTTTCAGAAAAAAAATCATTTTTATTTATAACTTTAAAAGCACACAAAGTATTTGAAAAAATTTAAGAAAAAATACAAAAAAAATTAAATTAATTTGTTTGTTCGATGCACCAATTTTCCTTCAACAAAAATCTATTTCCTGCAATGTGAATGTTATGATTATGCAGAGAATCAGTTTGAATTTTTTTAAGCGAAAACCATGCGTCGCTCGAAGGAAACTCAAGAAATAAAATTTGTTCAATACAGAATATACATTTCAAAAATAATTTCAGTTATTAGAAAAATCAGTGACGTACCATAAATGTTTGTTGAAGTATGCAAGGCAAATTCTGCAGGAATGCCACTGGTGGAAAATTAAAAACCTGTATTGCATCAAAAAATGCAAATTGATGAGTAGTACTTGCATACCAAATTTGATTGAAATGTTTTGTGTGGTTGTAGAGTTATAAATAAAAAATGATTTATTTTCTGAAAATTTACTATTCTGTATCTCAAAAACTAGAACGTTTAGGACCTACGTTCATATGAAGTTTTCGTCTCAAAATGGGCCCAAAATTCACCCCCTAAATTATTTACATCAATTTAAAAAACACCCTGTATACATATACATATATATATATATATATATATATATATATATATATATATATATATATATATATATATATATACATATATCATATATGTATATACACATATCATATATGTATATATATATATACCTATTATATACATTATACAAATGAATATGTAGAAGAAAATGATTTATTTTTCATTTTCAATTCTTTCCACCCTATAACACAACGAGTTTGTCTAGAGAACAAAAGTAACTTGATATGAACAGATTTTTCTTGTTGGAGGAGATTTAATAAGATTAATTTCTAAGACAAGTAGTTTGGTGAATTGAATAAAGTTCAATATAGAACTGCAGAATGAATACATTGTTACATCTTTGAAGAATTTGTTGAAAGAAAAATTAGATAATAGCAAGAACCTGCTATTTGAAAATAATTTTTTTATTGTTAATGATATTTTTCACCTTTCTGAATGAAATTTAATTTTCACCTAGGTTTCTGTAGCAATGAATCAATTCGGAACAATTCAAATTGATGGTAATTCAAAAGCTATTTGGTCCGAGGATGTTCACTGGATGAGAGCTATTCGTTTATCTAATGATTGTCACAATTATAATATACAATTGAAACTTCAACCTTCACAAAGGATATCAAACACATTAACGAAAACTTCATCACCACCACAATTGATTCTCCAAGCTGTTAGATCTATAATGGCCGGACAAGAGCTTCTGCTATGGTTTTCTGAAGATATTTTAGCGATGCTTCAGATTGCTTTCCTCACACCAGCTAATATACAAGGTAATTTGAAATTGGAATTGCTTGTATTTAACTATCTCATTATGTAGTATTATTATCACAGGTCAGAAAGAATATGTTTGCCTTCGTTGCAATGCCCTTTACGAGTCCCCAAATCCCTTAAAATTACACATTACACTAACTTGTGGAAAATATCCAATAACTAAATTATGGGATCGATTATATATACTGTTAAGTAACAATAAGAGTTCAGAAAGAACGAGCGAAGAGATGTTCGATTTCAAACTTATCTCTGAGCCTTCATCTATTCGTCAGAGGATTGCAATGGACCTAACAACATCAAACTCTCCAAGAACTTATTTGACAAAAATCTCCCATAGGCCGTTTTTAGAAAGCTCTGCTTTCAAACCATTCAAGAGAGATAACGAAATACAAGAGAGGGAAACTGTTGTCAGTGTGAGCTGGCCATTAGATGTTACGACCCTAACACCATCTGTGAATATGAAGGTAAATTATATTTAAACTAATTAACGTTTTGGAAATAATTTGTATTTTACCAATCATGTAACAGCAATATTTTTTTTGACTTAACGCATCTTTTTATGAATGATATATTTTTTTGAATTGAATTTACTATAGTAATATATCATCTTAAACCTAACCACAAAATATTTTCTAATATTTAGAAATCAGAATTTTTCGTAACCTACACATTGAATATGAAAAAACTGATTTTTGGAGATATGTGTTGGAAATTGTATGTATTATTTCAACTGATAGAGCTGTTTAATAGTAGCATGGTCAAACTAGGTACACTTCTGCATATCATTAGACTAGGTTTTCAATCATTGAGTGGATCAATATTAGATTTTATTTCGATAACACTAATTTTTCCTCTTTATTTCCGTACACAACATCTTCCTGATTCTCATAACATTATCTAAGTTATTCTGCACCTGAGCGACTATATGATGTTCGTTCATTGCACCTGAAATATAATTTCATACATCTGAGACTGAAACCATCTTAAAAAAACTCAGTATCCACTGTTGAGGAGATGTTTATGGAGATTACTAAAATTTGATACATATTCATGGAATTTTACCTGAATAAAAAATAATTAATATATGTGTTTGTGAAAGAGAATGAAAGTTGATATTCTATAAAAGATTTGATATTTCACTTGGGACTATAAGCTTTCGCCTTTTCCGAGAGTTGCTCATAAAAAAAGATATACTACAAAAAGTATTATTCAATATCACGTTAAGATTATTGCTATTTTCAATTTTCACTATGACAGCGACAAAACACATCAATCATGAAGTAAAAAATAGAAATAGAATAAATAGCCCTCTTGTTATTTTGAGTTATTTCTGGTTTTTCACGGAAAATTTTTGTGTTATGTAGTTCTTCATTTCAGGAAGATGAAGCACAAATTGAATCTCTAGTCAGCAGCCTTGGAAAAACGAAGCAAGGCCATTTATGCGTTTACTGCGGAAAATGTTATTCAAGAAAATATGGATTGAAAATACATATTAGAACACACACAGGGTATAAGCCCTTAGAATGTAAATATTGCAAAAGACCGTTTGGGGATCCGAGCAATTTGAACAAACATGTCAGGCTACATGCTGAAGGAAATACACCATATAGGTGAGGAATTAAATGATTTTTAATAACAGTTTTGAACTTGATAGTTGAACTTAAATCTAATATTTTTAATTATTTCGGATTAAACTTCGTTGAGACATTAGCTCTTTCTAAAGACTGATATTTTATTAGCGAATTCTGAGTTTCCTGCATATTTTGTTTTCATTGCTCAATAGTCATGAGAGATTCGATACCTATCATGAAACAATAGTTTTCAAGGCGATACGCGTTAATTACTTTTTTTTTGTAACTTTCAGTTCAGCTTAATAATTCTGGAGTTTTTTATTGAAACTGAAAATTATTTAGATTAATATTTTTTTGCAGATGTGATTTATGTGGTAAAGTGTTAGTCAGACGGAGAGATCTTGAACGACATTTGAAATCTAGACATTTACCTGAAACAAATCCAGACCTGAATCTCATTGTTAGTACAAAAAATGAGAGAGATATCGACACTGTTTTGGAAGAATCAAAAACCCCTACAAAGGAAACACCTTAGAGTTAGTATTATTGAATTTTAAATAAATGTTGAAACCAATTATGCAATATATATATATTTAAATGTTATCAAGTGTTTGAATATTTTGATACATCTACACTATGTAAACTGAAGATCCAGGGTGGTATATTGTAGGTTATATATTTCGAAATGTATCCCTGTGGTAGAGTCGTGGTGCAGTCGGTTTTTCACATCAGACTTATAATCAAAACGTATTATGTTCAAATTAGGACCCTCATAGAGACATATTTTTTTAATAAATTAACCAAGATAATAACCGCAATTGTGAAGCTCGAAGATTTGGCCCATGGATATGGTGATAATTATAAATATTTTAAGAGTAAGTCATAATATCAGTTCTTCGAATTATACCCATCATCGTGTTAGATGAATAATAATAATAGAGATCGCCCCTATTGAAAAAACTGTTCATGGAATTGAGGTGTACATACTGACAATATCATATCAAATCTAAAAAACAGATATATATATATATATATATATATATATATATATATATATATATATATATATATATATATATATATATATATATATATGTATATATACAGGGTGATTCACGGTGGATGGCACATAAGACGTTTCTGGTGAACCATACGACGAATCACTTTGAAAATTTGATGGAGGGCTTAAACGGACATTCTCTACCCAACTAAAATATTTTTGATAATGCGGTGTTGCTACTTCTATTAGAAAGTAGTAGCAACTTTGATTTTTCAAATGGAATACCCTGTATATAATATTATTTTTAGAATCTCCAATAATTTACCAATAACTATTCATGATATTTCTCTATACTTATCTGTTACCGTTTTCGAAATAAAAATTATTTTCATTTTTTTTCTTCGGAAATCAACACCTATTAAAACGCTGATATCTTTGAGTTGAGAAATACTATAATTTCGAAATTTGAATTGAAATTTAGTAATACTTGGGGGCTTCCTAGACTTTAGTCTAATCTGCGTTACTTCAATACAGGGTGGTGAAAAAATTCAGTTATATTGTTTGCTTGAAAAAGTGACGGAAGTTGATTATTTCAAATGGAATGCCCTGTATATTATTGAAAATTCGGAAAGCTGCTGGAATTTGCTTTTTATCTATGTATATCATACCTTTACCTAACTAGTCAGGTCTCGGACTTATTAGCATTTATTTGTGAAAATGTTCCTTGTACATGGTGTCCCCATTCGGTATTTGGGGAGCATGCCATGATCACTATTTGACAGTAACATTCTGACAATCTGCTAATAATATCGATATTTTTGACATCTCAGAAGTTACAAATACCTTCGAAAACGATGGAACAAAACTATTTAAAAGAAGTTCTTATGAATTTGTATATAATTTTTGGTGCGCGTTCGAGAGATGAATTGTTACAAAGTATTACGCAGACATTTGAAGCTTTAGATTCGAATGAAATCAGACCTGCCACGTCGAAATTAGTCAACGCCCGCATTGTGAAGGGCTTGAAAGTGAACGGCCAGCGATTCGAAATATTGTGAAACATTCCACATAATTGTTTTCCTTTTTCATACTTATTTATATCAATATTTCCACTATCAAGTGTCTTGGTGCTTTTTTAAAGTTTATCCATACGCATTGAAATTTTTCTGAATTCGTATGAATTTCTTAAGGTTTATTGGCGGTAGATTCAGATACATTTTATTGAACTTTTACACGTTCTGCTGATAATTTCACTAAATTGTCCAGAAATAATAAATAAATTCATAAGATCTTCGTTTGCATAGATTTGTTCCATCGTTTTCGAAGGTATTTCCAATTTCTGAAGTGAATTATTAGTAAATTGTCACAATGTTACTGTCAAATAGTGATCATAGCATGCTCACTAAATACCGAATGGGGACACCATGCACAAGGAACATTTTCACAAATAAATGCCAATAAGTCCGAAACCTGACTAGTTAGATATAGGTATAATATACATAGATAAAAAGCAAATTCCAGCAGCTTTACGCATTTTCAATAATATGTATGAAGTATCACCAAACTTCAACCCAACGGGAAATATTATGAAAAGTTATTGGGAAATTGTTGAAGATTCCAAAAATAATATTATGTACAGGGTATTCCATTTGAAAAGTTGCTACTACTTTCTAATAGAAGTGGCAACACCGCATTACCAAAAATATTCCAGTTGGGTAGAGAATGTTCAACTATGCCCTCCGTCAAATTTCCAAAGTGATCCGTCGCCTGGTTCACCAGAAACGTCTAATGTGCCATCCACCGTGAATCACCCTGTATATATATAGATATATATATATATATATATATATATATATATATATATATATATATATGTATATATATATATATATATATATATATATATATATATATATATATATATATGTAGATATATATATATATATATATATATATATATATATATATATATATATATATATATATATATATATATATATATATATATATATATATATATATATATATATATATAAATATATATATATATATATATATATATACAGGGCTATTCAAATTCGAGTATATGCATGGGGATTTCGATAACGGTAAGAGATAGAGAGATGGTTAAATGAGGGCAAAGTAGCATATTTCAGAGGTCAGTTATATGGATAAAAAAAATCTGATCTAGCTCCATTAGTTCTGGAGTTATATAGGAAAATTCGAAAATTTCGAAATCCTTTTTTTGCCTATATCTTTTTATTTAATGAATGATTTTCAAAACAATTGTCACTTTGCCATTGCCACTTTTTCTAAGCTATCTAAATATCTGAATAAAAAGTGTAGGAAGCCCCCAAGTATCACCAAACTTCAACCCAACGGGAAATATTATGAAAAGTTATTGGGAAATTGTTGAAGATTCCAAAAATAATATTATGTACAGGGTATTCCATTTGAAAAGTTGCTACTACTTTCTAATAGAAGTGGCAACACCGCATTACCAAAAATATTCCAGTTGGGTAGAGAATGTTCAACTATGCCCTCCGTCAAATTTCCAAAGTGATCCGTCGCCTGGTTCACCAGAAACGTCTAATGTGCCATCCACCGTGAATCACCCTGTATATATATAGATATATATATATATATATATATATATATATATATATATATATATGTAGATATATATATATATATATATATATATATATATATATATATATATATATATATATATATATATATATGTATATTTATATAAATATATATATATATGTATATATATATATATATATATATATATATATATATATATATATATATACAGGGCTATTCAAATTCGAGTATATGCATGGGGATTTCGATAACGGTAAGAGATAGAGAGATGGTTAAATGAGGGCAAAGTAGCATATTTCAGAGGTCAGTTATATGGATAAAAAAAATCTGATCTAGCTCCATTAGTTCTGGAGTTATATAGGAAAATTCGAAAATTTCGAAATCCTTTTTTTGCCTATATCTTTTTATTTAATGAATGATTTTCAAAACAATTGTCACTTTGCCATTGCCACTTTTTCTAAGCTATCTAAATATCTGAACAAAAATTATATACAGGGTGTCGTATAAATTGGGCCACCCTCAACTTTCAATTTTCAAATACGGACCTGTATTTTTTATTGCATTTTTTTGAATGCCAAGAGTCATGTTTTATACTGACGTAGTAATTTCATCTGAATTACAGAGTGTTCTGGAAATATTGAACTATTATCAGTAAAATTTCAACATTTTTTTAAAATTCCAGCTCTAATTAAATAAATATCATAGAATAAGGTATAAAATGCCTAGGATTTGGAAGATAATCAACATTATTCGACGAAAAATGTCTTCTTCTCGAGAATTCATCCACATTTCAGTTCACGCAACTCATGATCAATGTACGAAAATGTGAAATTCTTCCCAGTATGTACATGTATGTGCATATAATCCAATGCCCAAACAAAATAATCTTCCAATGGCAATCTTCATACTCCAGACACCAATTTGGAAATATTTCATTGTTACTCACTCTTCGAACTACCTATATTTGTTTCATATTGGCGTTTTATTTTTATATAAATCATAAAGTGTTTTGGGAATATTCAACTAATACTAGTGATAGCTCATCATTTTTTAATTCCATAACAACTCTAATTGAATAATATCAGAGAATGAGAGGTGAATCAGACAAATTGATTCCTTAAGAAAAATGAATTTCAGAATTTCCAGATTATCTAGTCTCACTACTTGTTCGGAATAACAATAGAATAAAATCAACATTCCTGAGAGACATTTTATTTCTTTACCATAATGTAGTATTGGTAGAATAATTATTGATCCCCATGTCAATTCACCTCAGTAGGTATGAGGAAGATCTGTTGTATGTATTCTGCTGAGAACTCACAAACATAATCTGTCACAAGCATAACATTGTATTTGATCATATAGGTTTTCATATTGTATAACTTATCGCATAAGAACATGTTTAGTTATTATCTAGAATTGAAGTAAGTCATTATAAGTAATCATAATCGAAATGAATGTTTGAATTGACGATCTTCTCGTTCGAGACATTTACAGAGTCGTTTTTGTAAGTTATTATTCGCTCTGGAAATATCTCTTCGGCGTAGTAATGCGAAAGCGTTCATGATTTTAATTCTTAAATCTTCTATATTTTCAATTTCCTTTTGATATATTCTATTTTTTAGTGTACCCCATGAAAAAAGTCAAGCTTAAAGATGAATGCTCCTATTATTTCTGTAGAAAACGTTAATCATATCTCTTTTCTGCTCTATGGGGAAACCCATTTTCAGTACTAACAGATTTTTCATTAAGTACCAACGATAATTTCCAAGAAACTGTCAAAATAATGACAAGTGAGGTGAACTAAATAATTATTTTCCAAAGCATACTATGAGAATTCAAATACTTTAATCATAATAAATTGTTGTATATAGCAACAGAATGCCCATGAATTAGCTGAAAAATGTAGATAGTTCGGAAAGTGAGTAACAATGAAATATTTCCAAATTGGTGTCTGTAATATGAAGAATGCCAGTCGAACATTTTTTTGTTTGGACAAAGATTATATGCACATAAACGTACTAGGAAGAATTTCGCATTTTCGTACATTGATCATGGGTTGCGTGAACTGAAATGAGGATGAATTCTTGAAGAAGACATTTTTCGTCGAATAATGTTGATTATCTTCCAAATCCTAGGCATTTTATACCTTATTCTATGATATTTATTTAATTAAACCTGAAATTATAAAAAAATGTTGAAATTTCACTGGTAATAGTTCAATATTTCCAGAACACTCTGTAATTCATATGAAAATACTACGTCAATATAAAACATGACTCTTGGCATTCAAAAAAATGCAATAAAAAATACAGGTCCGTATTTGAAAA
Organism: Cynegetis impunctata; assembly: GCA_030704885.1. Taxonomy (NCBI): domain Eukaryota; kingdom Metazoa; phylum Arthropoda; class Insecta; order Coleoptera; family Coccinellidae; genus Cynegetis; species Cynegetis impunctata. Next base: position 38,539 of record JARQZK010001659.1, read on the forward strand.
TTGAAAGTTAAGGGTGGCCCAATTTATACGACACCCTGTATATAATTTTTATTCAGATATTTAGATAGCTTAGAAAAAGTGGCAATGGCAAAGTGACAATTGTTTTGAAAATCATTCATTAAATAAAAAGATATAGGCAAAAAAAGGATTTCGAAATTTTCGAATTTTCCTATATAACTCCAGAACTAAAGGAGCTAGATCAGATTTTTTTTATCCATATAACTGACCTCTAAAATATGCTACTTTGCCCTCATTTAACCATCCCTCTATCTCTTACCGTTATCGAAATCCCCATGCATATACTCGAATTTGAATAGCCCTGTATATATACATATATATATATATATATATATCTATATATATATTATATATATATATATATAATATATATATATATAAATATATATATATATATATATATATATATATATATATATATATATATATATATATATATATATATATATATATATATATATATATATATATATATATATATATATATATATATATATGAATAAAAAGTAATAAGTAAAACACTTGTCTTAAAACCATAAACTGAAGAAACTTTTATTCGACTAGTTTCGCCTTTTACAGCATTATCAACACTGAATACATATAACAAAGACATCACTTGAAAATATTCCTATTTCGGTTCAGTACCTGGAGGTGCTAAAATATAATCGATGAGTTTTCGAAAATATCAGAGATTTAGCAGGAAGGTGTGGTTTAGGTCCAACTGGTTATTGGGAAGAAAGTAATTATGGGATTTATGTTCACTTCCATGGCTTCCAGGAAGTTCATTTTAATACCTTTTTCACAGTAATGAAGAATTTTTGGTTTAAAAGGAGATGAGACGTTATGTCCTTTTGAGTCTAGATGTTCCTGAAATGCTGACTGTCCGTTTTTTAGATGTTCTTCTAGCCTACTTATAAAACATCTTCCTGTCTGGCCTATATATGATGACTTACATTCTTCACAGTCCATTCTATAAATTCCTGTCTTCTTCATTGGATCGACTTTTGACATTTTTTTATTTCTGAAGAATTGAATGATCTTCGAAGAGGAGATGTGCGTATAAGGGATGCTCACAAACTTTTGTTCATTTTTGTTATTACTATTGCAGTATGGTCCATATAATTGTATATTGATGGCATGTTTTTCTTGTTTCGAAATTTAACTATTCATTATTCTTAGTGGAAACCCATTGTTAATACCTATCGTATGAATCACGTTAAGTTCTTCCATAAGGTATTGTTTCGATAAAGGAACCGTAAAAGCCCGTAAAATCATTGAATTGAGAGCTGCGAGTCGATGGCTAATTGGACTAAAAGAATTATAACTTATAACGAAGAGGAGATGTGCGTCTAAGGGATGCTCACAAACTTTTGTTCATTTTTGTTATTACTATTGCAGTATGGTCCATATAATTGTATATTGATGGAATGTTTTTCTTGTTTCGAAATTTAACTATTTATTATTCTTAGTGGAAACCCATTGTTAATACCTATCGTATGAATCACGTTAAGTTCTTCCCCATAAGGTATTGTTTCGATAAAGGAACCGTAAAAACCCTATGAATCATTGAATTAAGAGCTGCGAGTCGATGGCTAATTGGACTAAAAGAATTATAACTTATGATGGCGTCTGAGAAAGTACGTTTCCTGAATATTTTGTACGAAAATTTATCCTGTTGTTTTGATATTGTCAGGTCGAAAAATTCAACGAATTATTTTGTTCTGTTTCTACCATGAACTTGATCTTTTCATGTACTGAATTTAGATAACTCAGGTATAAGTTAATATGTCAGTCTGTCACATTGAATCCAACTGAGATATCATCCTTATAGCGCTACCAAAAAATTAAATGTGTTTTTGATAGATCTGATTCTAATATTGTGGTTTTCATGTTGTCCATGGATATGTCCGCTGATAACGGGCTGAGGATAGAACCCATCCAGGCAGACCCAGATTCTGTGAATATATTTTGTTCTGGAATCTAAAAAAGTTCTTTCTCAAAACAACATTAAAACATTAAATAATGTTGAGAATTCTTTTTTTATTGCTGGAAGTCTTTTTTGTTTTTCTAAGATGTTTTCAATTAGAGGTAGTGTATACCTCTAATTGAAAACATCTTAGAAAAACGAGTCGTTCCAGCTGGAATACCAAAAAAGAATAACAAATCTTCCGTAGTGAGACTCTTGGGTAAACTGCTTGTAAAAGGCTCCAAAAATAGAGCCGAAACGTCAGTAATTAAGTCAAATTTTATTAGTCATTTAATATCTGTTATAACGAAGAATCCCAACAATATATATATTATATAAATATAGATATATATATATATATATATATATATATATATATATATATATATATATAAATATATATATATATAAAAATAAATATATATATATATATATAAATGAGAGAAGAAGAAGAAGAGAAAAGAATCTATTAAAATAGAAGAACAAAACAGATGAACATTTATGAGTCAATTATGTGAAACATATGTTAAGAATCAACATATTTATCAATTAAACTGATTGTACAGATATAAAATTTTGTATATTACAGAAAAAAAAAACTAAAAATAATTAGAAAACATAAAGACATGTTGTTACCAAATGTGGAACTCAAGGGTCTATGGTACATCGCGAAATTCAGTTATAATAGAATAAATAAAATTTTACTACTAGTAGAAAATGGTCTCTCCAAAAAAAAGCCTTAGTTGAACTTCGGAACTTTTTGTATGTACTTATAGATTTTAGCTCCAATGGTAGGTGATTGTATAACTTTCCAGCATTGTAGGTAGAGGAGTTTTTTATTAAGACAGAGGTGGGCGCTATTAAATCAATATCGGTATCTGAATTGCTTGTGGAATATCTATGATTTGGTCTTTCTGAAAAGTTATGAATATGTTCGCGAACCAAACACGGATTCGAATATGAATAGTGCAAGAAGAGTCAGAATTTTGAATTTTTTAAAGTAGAATTCGCAATGTGTCCTTCTGCTCAGATCAAACATATAATGAATTGCTCTTTTTTGCAATCTGAAAACAGACACATAGTAGAAGAGGCTGCATGAACCTCAATAAGGCAAACCATAACGAAGGTGAGATTCGAATAAAGAAAAGTATGTCGATAACGCAGCAGAAATTGAAAGCTCTCCAGAAACTGTTCTAATGGCGAAACATGCAGAAGATAATTTTTTTGTTAATATGTCTATATGAGTAGACCATTTGAGCGACTCATCAATAAAGAGACCTTAAAACTTCACTGCGTTTACTGTTTGAATTGTGTTATTGTTAAGGATAAAAGGTTGTAGGGTTCCTCTGTAAGACATCACTACTTTTTTATCTGTGTTGAAACATTTGAATCAGACCAGGCCTTAATAGCTATCAAATCATTACTTATGATTGACTGTAAAGCTAGCATATCAGAGTTACTCCAAATTTTACTGATGTCATCAGGAAGCAAAGTAATTCGACCACTTATTTTCAAGTCCACAATATCGTTGATGGAAAGAAGAAAGAGAATAGGACCTAAAACCGAACCATGAGGTACCCCACTGTCTATTGGTATATATATATATATATATATATATATATATATATATATATATATATATATATATATATATATATATATATATATATAAATATATATATAGTTATGTAGTCAAAGTACAGCTTATCCATTTTAATGACGTCAATCGTAACCTTGTGCTGATTCATCGCTGCTAGCCTATATAAGCCCTCACTAACATAGAACCATAAGATTAATTAAATAACTTCCATCTTGTAAACAACACATCGAATAAATTGTTTTTTTAAAAAAGTAATTCTTAGTGTTGAAAACCAAAATTGGCGACGAGGATGGGATTGTTGCATTAAACCCTTCCGAATAAAATAAGTTCAACAAACAAGATAAATCTTCCGAATCTTGTAAGAAGATTAATCAATGCGTTAACTTAAAAATTAAGAAGAAAAGTTTAAGTGAATTTTAATTCTTGAGCACAATCCGAACTACAACACAAGCTCAGTTTTATCTCATAGTGATTGCGAATTTGGTAGTACCAGTCCCGAGTTTTACTGGCCAGACAAGAATTCAAACAGGGTGCAAAGCAAGGGTAGCGCCGACGACTCCACCTTGGAAGAAACAATCAATGTAAATTGCAAGTGTTAATTATCTTCCTGTTTTTCCTACGGTTTCCAGACCCAAAACCTAGACTCCCTATAGCTTACCGTTATAGCAGGTCATTTTATATTAAGTCAAGGGTTGAAAATATAATAAATATTTTCCCTACGAAATTTTCATAAAATTGAAAATTTTTCAATATTGATTCTCTAATAGAATCAATCGAAAATTTGAATTTAGATTCTCAGCGACGAACTAAATCAAATAAAATAATTAATATGGCAGAACACCATAATTTAATATTAGCTCGTGAATGTGGAGCATTATTACCGAAATTTTCCGGTATACCTGCCGAGTTAAATTCATTTTCAAGTGCTTGCGAAGAATATATCGCACAATTCTCAGCGACGGAAGCAATCGTAAAGACGTATTGCGTTGCAGTTATTAAAAGTAAATTAATAGATAAAGCGAACGCGGAATATCGTTCCTCTAACGTACCAAATACATGGCACGCATTTAGACATTTTTTATTGCAGAAAAAAAACATTTTTTATTGCATTTTGGTGATCATGCGAATTTAGATGTATTAAAGAATAAATTACAATTCTTACGCAGAAAACCAAATCAAGATATTTTAGATTTCATTGAAGAAATCAAAACTCATAAAATTAGAATTAATTACAGAATAGATGCGGAACCTACATTAGATGCTGCATTAAAATTGTTACACAAACAATTGGTCTCGGACTTAGCCAAAAATGTTTTAATCAGTAATGTTGCAATAGAATTGCAAACCTCCTTACTAACGACACCGAATATAACATTCGATTTAGCTATTACAATGGTCGAAAATTATATTTCCCAGAAATCCCAGTTAGATTTAATGCGAACTTGGAAGCATACGAGCGATAGCCAACAAGAGATATTTCCTTCTCGACCAATTAATGTACAACCTAGAATAATGACACAAAGACAATTTCCCACTAGCAGACAAGTTTTTGGAAATAATCAATCTGAAACATCAAAAACAAATGTATTTAAACCTAATAGTAATTATATACCAAGATATAGACCATCCCCTATGTCTACGACAACAGCTAACCCAATAGCACAACAAAGACAAGTGCAATATAGTAATCAATTACCCCACTATGCGTCATATAATAGAAATGCGCAAGATTATAATAACTTTCAAAATTCAAGACAAATAGCTCCTAATTATATATCGGAAGAAATTACTAATTTCGATATAGAGAACAACGATGAAAATAAAAGTGAGAAAAATACTGAATTCAATCATGAAAATTTTCAGATAAGTGCCTCAGAAATACCGTTAACTTAGATTCACTAAATAATGCGGATAAAGCTTTTCAGCTACAAGGACAACCACTTAATTTCAAATCGAAAATTAATCATAATATTAGAACAAAAATTGAGATTCCAATTCATTTCAAAATTTATGAATATCCGGAAAAACATCCTGAAAAAATTGAACGGAAACAAAATCAAATAAATGACGAGGAATTTAATTACGAGATGAAATTCAAACCAAGTACGTGCAATGATATGGACTACTTGTCCCGATTAAAAATAGATGAAGATGAATCCTTATCTTCGAAGGACAACAATAAACGAAAGGAAGCACTTAAAATAAGCGATGATGAATCAACATCTCGAAATAGTAACATTGAATATAATATAGACCAGTCGATTGTCTCCAGCGAAATTAATATCTTAGAAGACGAGATTAATTCGTTATCTTCAAACATAAAAACAAACGACCTAGATTCAAATATAACTATTCCTGCAGATGAAACATCGCATGAAATAATTTCCAATGACGTACAGACAAATCCTGAAACCTTGAAAAATATACTGCAAGTAGCGAATACTGCCACAGACAAAAACGCAGCAAATATTGGAAAATTAATTGAAAAGCGACGAAGTCAAAAAGACTTTCATAAAAATGAAGTTGTTCATTTAAAACAAAAATGTCAATCCAAATTTAAAAAACCTTACAAAAAAAAATCTAGGAACATTATTACAGACATCAGGATCAGAAATCCTCAAAGCAAACATTTCTATCATAGAAATCGAATAAAACAAAAAAGACACTAATTATTACTTTCCCTAATTTTTAGACGACCCCCGTATCCTTCATTTTTGAATTAAGAAAACGGGACAGTTAAAGGTAACTAACGATTTAAGTTTAAAACTTAATCTAATAATTCTCCATTCACACGAGATAGCAATAATATTATCGGAAATTGAAAATGCCATTTGTTTTGCACGTTTGCACCTCTTGCAAGAAAATATTCTGCCTCTGCCGAAATTTAAAGAAGTAATAAATAAAGAAAAAAATTTACCATTCTCTCATCTAACAGACTATTATGCTGTCTGCGCAACAAAGGTTTTAATTAAGGGTTTCAATATTATTTAGCATAACCATCCCAATATTTAATTATGATAAATATGACCTGTTTAGATTGTATAACGTACCTTTCCAAAATACCAGAATTCCTAACCTTAATTCCTATGGGTTAACACGCAACGAAGAGATTGTATGGAATACCGAGGTCATTCAACAAGTCGAAGACTTCTACATCTGTAAACAAGAATACCTGAAGAAACCCCCTGAATGTGTCCGAATGGTTCTAAAAACCCTACAAGAACATTGCAATCGCAGTTCGGTTGAGCCTCAAGAAGATTTATTCGAAATGGAAAATGGAAATATCATTTCCATTGACAATGAAATGATACACGAAGAATGCGAAAGTGGTTCATTATCGCATAGAATCCCTAAATTGTCTCAGATTACTTCAGAATGTATAGCTACTGATGGATTCAAGAGAATATACCCCAGAAAAGTTTTCAACACACCTGCTCAGGTCTATCTTGCGCCACTGGAAGCGAATTGGACCTATGCAACAAATTTGAAGAATATCCAAGAAGAAGACACCCCCAAACTGGACGACTTATACCAATGGGCTCCACATCCTACAACTATAAGCTTTATAACAATTGTATTTGTAATATTTTTTATTGTAGTGCTTATAATTTTTTATAGATTTTTCTTGAAGATTCGTCACCTTAAAATTAAGGGTAACGAACTTTCTTTAAATGGGGAGGAGTTATGTAGTCAAAGTACAGCTTATCCATTTTAATGACTTCAATCGTAACCTTGTGCTGATTGATCGCTGCTAGCCTATATAAGCCCTCACTAACATAGAACCATAAGATTAATTAAATAACTTCCATCTTGTAAACTTCACATCGAATAAATTGTTTTTTTCAAAAAGTAATTCTTAGTGTTGAAAACCAAAATTATATATATATATATATATATATATATATATATATATATATATATATATATATATATATATATATATATATATATATATATATATATATATATATATATAGATATATATATGTATATTATATATATATATATATATATATATATATATATATATTATATATATATATATTATATATATATATATATATATATATATATAAATATATATATATATATATATAAATATATAAATATATATATATATATAGTAATATATATATATATATATATATATATATATATATATATATATATATATATATATATATATATAGAGTGTGTTCGGCAAGTACCAATATTTTTTGGATTATTGTTGAGGTCATTTGCTACCTATTCTATTTGGACCCTGAGTTCTCAGACTCACGGTTAAGGAGATATATTTTTTTAAATTTGTTTTTTCAAATTTCCCAAAATTTTTCATTTAAACCCTTGTTTTTTATTAAAACCTGTAAAAGTCAATTTTTTCCAGCTGAATATTCTGTAATGTGTGTTTGTTCAAATAGTTAATAGTTTTTATTATAACTGTTGGTAACAAAGGTGCATACGAGGATTTTCGTTTAACAAATTTAGTGATTTTGTGATAATGAATCAAATTAAAAATTCAATGTTGAAAAAAATAACAATGATTGAGAGCTTCACTCTCCTTTAAAAACTTCTCTACTTAATAAACTTTCTAACGGTATGCTACACATTGATAAAAAAAAAACATTTCTGCTTCAAATTGCGGATATTCATTCAGGAAGACGGAAAACGCTCGGACTTAGTGAGGAAAACAATTTTATCTACAACCATGCGTAAATTATATTTTTACACACCCATATTAGTGCGGTAACTATTACTTTAACGCACTAGTGCGGTAAAAATTATTTCAACGCACTAGTGCGGTAAAAAATTATTAAACAAATTTTGAAATCTCCATATTTTCGACTGACAACTTCAAAGTGGCGTTGCTTTTTTTTGTCGCTATGACATCCTAATTTTCATAACAATAAAAAAAGTTAAAACATTGCTGGTGACCAAGTTGGAAAATTTTAGACTATAATTAATTTGTATTCAATCAAAACGAACGGTTGTAGATAAAATAGTATACATAACTAGCGTGGTAAAAGTTTTTAGAAAACTTAAGTGAATGAAAAGACTCGCCTGCGGCTCGTTTTTCAAACTTCACTTAGCGTGTGCTGAAAACCTAGTTACCACACTTATTATGTAATATACTATTATTTTTATGATCGTTTATTTAAACAAAAGTTAAACTACTAACAATGATTTAATATATAACTGTTTTCTAGTTATAAATTTTGTTCGAACTGTTCTGTCTTGTTCTTAATGCACGTCTGGCACCTCTTTCTTACTCCAGCCGTTACGGTAGCTAGTTATTTGTTGAAGCAGAAATATTTCTCTTTTTGCTGGAACAAAATGTGATTTCAATATCGTTTATTTCAACAAAAAAAGAACTAACAACAATAATTTAATACCTACCTGCTCTCTTTTTGCACATTTTTTTGGAAATAAATTTTTTTTTGTTGAAGCAGAAATTTTTTTTTCGAACAAAATGTGTACCAACAGAGCAGACAGATATTAAAATAGAAATATTTTTGCTTCAGCAAATAAGTAGGTACCGTAACGGCTGAAGTAAGGAAGAGGTGCCAGACATGCATTAGGTACATGGGAGAACAGTTCGAAAAAAATTTATAACTAGAGAACAAAAGTTAAATATTAAATTATTGTTAGAAGTTTAACTTTTGTTCAAATAAATGATCATGAAAATAAAATTATTTTCCGAACGATTTCCGTTTTTCTAGAGGAATATCCGCAATTTGAAGCAGAAATGTTTTTTTCTATCAATGTATAGCATACCGTTAGAAAGTTTATTAAGTATAGAGGTTTTCAAAGGAAAGTGAAGCTCTCAGTCGTTGTTACTTTTTTCAACATTGAATTTTTAAGTTGATTCACTTTCACAAAATCACTAATTTTGTGGAATAAAAATCCTCGTATGAACCTTTGGTACCAATAGTTGTAATAAGAACTATTGATTATTTGAACAAGCACAGATTACAGAATATTCGGTTGAAAAAATTGAGCTTTTACAGGTATTAATAAAAAACTTATGGGGTTTGAAGGCGGAATTTTGGGAAATTGGAGAATAAAATTCAAAAATTTTTATCTCCTTAACCGTCTTAGGACCCAGGGTCCAATGAAAAACGGTAGCAAATGATATATATATATATATATATATATATATATATATATATATATATATATATATATATATATATATATATATATATATATATATATATATATATAAAATCGAGTTTTTTAAGATTCAACCAGCCTGTTATTACTAATAATTATCAAGAGATTAAAAATAGATCACAGGCGACAACAATTCGAATAAATAATTAAATATTGCAAGCTGAAAATATGGCAATGATCCCAAACTTAAGCTGAGAGTTTCAAACATTGTTCTAGATTGTGATTACTTTTTTAAAAGATTTGAAATTCTAAATAAAAATTTCATTAAAAACGACTACTTCCATATAAACGGGCTATACCGATAATTTTGCTCTACTTATTTAATATTTTCCCGCGACTAATTTCTTTATTATTGTTTATTTACTCGTTCTGAGATCTCGCGGATGGCATTAATCGCCTCCGTGGCAGAGTTTGACCAAATCTCCCAAACCGGAGAGTTCAAACAATAGTCCACAAAGGTGTGATTGTCTTCCATAGCAGAGGTTTTTATTTGTTGTACTATTTTCCTGAGACTAATTTCTTTGTTGTTAGATAAATAGTACCCTATTATTTTTATTTTCGAACATTACGTAGGTAAAGGTTTCTTTGGTTTCCCTTGCCATCTAATGATAACAATTTTGAATGTTGATATTAGACTGAATAGCACGTAATAAATAACAAAGAACAACCACATTCGGAAAAAAATTTTAGCGAGACAAAGCAGTCTTTGTCTATTCAAATTTTTTCAAATCAATAAATGTCAAGGAGATTTCAATTTTTTCAAAAGTTTTGATAAACTACGAATGTCGTAGTGAAACGTCAACTTTTCAATAAAATCGTGTTTTTTAAGATTCAACCAGCCTGTTATTGCTAATAATTATCAAGAGATTATATATATATATATATATATATATATATATATATATATATATATATATATATATATATATATATATATATATATATATATATATATATACTTTCTAAATTTAGGGTATGCCGACTAAAAAAGGGGGGCGTCTCCAATAACCAGTCAATCTGTACTAAAGGCTTTTTGATTCATGTCTCCTTTAATTTGAGAAAATTGATGTAATTTTTTGTCTTACTAATTTGATCCATTTCTCCTGTTTTTTCTCAAGTTACAGTTTATAAAATTGAATGTCTCTATTTTAGATATACAAATAATTTTCTGTGTTAATTTTCTGTTATTTTTTTTGGCCAAATGATGTTTTAAATATGTCCAAAAAGACTATAAGAAGAAGAGTATTATTTTCTGTAAATTTAATTGTCACTCACTGCGTAATGCGCATAATAGATCGATAGTAAAGATGGCTGCTGAAGTAAGATCTTAGTTGTTGGAGAACCTTTTTTTTCCAATTTTTATTACAAATTGTACCTTTTGTGTCGCCAAAGTTAACATGTCATTGTATTACAAACAAAGCAATGTGGAGAGAGTCTTGGTTTTTTTTCTGGAGTTACCCGCTAAAGTCGTAGTATCGTAAGTTTACTCTGGGTACAGTTTTGTTCTGATGTTTTTTCTTTAATGTTTCAACTTTTTTTTTTTTTTTTTGATGTTTCAACTTTGTAATTTTTATAGTTAGCTCCTGATGATGTCTGCAATAGTAGACGAAATATAGAGCCTTTAGTACAGATTGACTGGTTATTGGAGACGCCCCCTTTTTTAGTCGGAATACCCTAAATTTAGAAAGAATATTGTTCTTAACGACTATTACTCCGTTACTTTCAAACTATATATATATATATATATATATATATATATATATATATATATATATATATATATATATATATATATATATATATATCTATTTTTTTTTATTCCTGAAATATGCTTGAGCTACTGTAATTCGAAAACAACTAACCATTCATATCAAATCATAATTTTTTATGAACTTTCCAATAAAAATTATTTATTAGACTCATCTTCTGTTATATAAATCAGGCACTAGTTTTGCTTATGTCTCAGTTTTGTTTGTTTGTGTTTCCTAAATTAAATATTATAGACTGAGTTCACGATGATCTCAGTGCAGAAGTTGACGCGAAGTGATATGATAATATATATAATTGGAAATGGAATAAATAAGTACTCGTTTTTGAATCAATAATATAATTATCTTAATGACATCTGATCTACTTAATAAAAAATATAATTTGATAGTTAACCATTATACCTGAAATACATAAAAGTAATCTACGTATCAATAAGATGATTGGTGCAATATTTGACCTTGTTAACATTTTACTAGGGGTTACTCCTGTTCATTTTATTTATCGGCTTCAGTTTTTTTTCCAAATTTCTGAAATAACGAAAATATACCAATTAATTACCAAAATTACCAATTCACTGAAATTGTTTAAAATTTTGAAACTGTCCAGGTGAAATCAATTTATAGGAGACATAAATAAAAAATGCAGTATATGGTAATTGCATTGAAGTCCATATTTCGAAAGGAAATTTTACGACGGATCCTTACTACCTTCATGTTAAAGATAAAAATTTTAATGAGAAAGTATACCAATTTTGTGTCTCCTAAACTATCTTTAATTATTAAAACGAATAATATTGAAATTTGATCAGAAAGGAAAAAAGTTCCATATTCTCCTAATTTTTGATTAGGACAATTTCGTAATTATGCAATCGGATAATAATTTTGAAAAATGCGTGCACAGTAGAGCCCCTGAACTAAAGTCATATTTTACCTACAGTTTTGTTCTATTTGAATACAAATTCTTAACCCTCTAAGTCAAATTTAAGTGGCTAAAGAAATACACAAACTTTAAATAACTGCAAAAATGCATGAAATTTCAACATTAGAATAGGGGCGGTAAGAAGAAACATTTAAATTCTCAAAATAGTACTTTCCTAACATCAATCGAAATTATGTACTAATTTTCAGCCTTCCAACTGAACTTGTAGTGGCTATAGAGACACTGAAAGCTTGAAATTCTCAAAAATGCTTTAAATATCAACATATCCATTACGGAGATGAAAAATCAATTAAAACCCACAATGAGCACTCTTCTTACATAAAATCACTCCATGTATTAAAATTCAAACCTCTAATTGATTCAGCAGAAGTTGTGAAGGTGCACAAAACCTTAGAAACTATGAAGAAACATGAAATTTCTAAATTAAACTCGCGACTGTCTGAAAAAATAGTTGAAATCAGTACAGTGTACTTCCCTAGCATCAACTCAATTAAAGTGAGAAAATTAAATCTTCTATCTGCATCGGCATGAGCTGTGGACTTGCGCAACTTATCAAACAATACGAAAAATCAAGCAATCTCTACATAAAAATGGCATACCTAAGCATTGACTTAATCTATGTACCGGGTCTGATTAAGAGAGGTACCTCGCTGTATCTCAGAAACTATTCATCGTAGAGACTTACGGTATAAAATGTTATAACAAAAAATCATTTTCAGGTTTCTAAAATGGCCGCAAGGGAGCGTAATCACCATCGTAGTTCCTTCTTGATATTGAAAAGCGTTATAGTGAAAAATGAAGTTGAAATTATTCTGAGATAAATACAGTTCATATAATGAAATTTTACTCTTATCTTCTATCGAATATAATTGAATTTCAAATGTTTCTTTCAGAATGCAAATTTTTTTCTTTCGTAAAACGATGAACTTACTACAATATTTTGAATAGATAAGATAATTCTTGCTGACGTATAATATCTAAAATTTTGACAAGCAACATATGCATGAGAAATACTTTCGTAGAAAAAACAGTGAACTTGTTTTGAAAAAATATGATATAATTACACAAAATTCTTGTGATAGGTAGGTAAGTACTACTGAAATCTGATGTTGTATCTCATGAAAATACACCCTTCTCAAAATCTCGAAAATCTTGAGTTTATATATGTATTAAGAAATTGTTTCTTCTGTAAGCATTTATTGATATTACAAAAAAAACATGTGAAAAGCTTAAATTCATCAAAAATGTCGTAGTTTACTCTATTTTTTGTTTTTTAACATACAAATTCATAATTAATTAAGTCAATTTGGAGTGGCTGCGAGGTGAGCACAAACAACGATAAAATACATAAAGTCCCAACATTACAATGGTTTAAAAAATTAATGAAACGATGGAAAGGCACTTTACCAACATCAACTCAATTCACGTATCTCAATCGGGAGTAGCTGTGGAGGTGCGAGCGAAAAAATGAGAAATCTTCACATTAAAAGGCGGCTTTTATGGAGGTGAGGTTGAATCACCAAAGTGTAATTCTCTCAACTCAATCTAAGTACCAGATTTCAATTCTCTCGCTGTATCACCGAAAGGAACTATATCAACTTAAAATTTTCAATTCTCTAAATCAATTTTGCTGGGCTTGGGGGTGCAAAAATTCTTCAAAAGCAGGTTTTTACCTCCTTACACTCTCCACCTTACCGAAGTTCGTTTTCCTTAAAGTTAGCAGATGCCAAGATTGCCTGAGTATATCCAAATTATGATATTTTTGGTCTTCGTCAAGAACATCAGGAGAAACCGCTTATTTGATCTGATGGGGCTGCTATATGTTCAGGAGGTATAAAACGGATTCGAAAACCACTTTTTTTTTCAGGGAAATACGATTATTTCGATCCATAAATGAATGTTTCAAATAGATCATCTGATTGATAATAAACTTGATGCTTGCACAAAAAATTGTATTATTTCTTCATCATTTTGAGATATAAATTTTACATCAAAAAAATTTAATCTCCTTGTTATTTTGAAACTCAGAGGGAATTATATGATTTCAATCACGGTTTGTTAACTTATAGTTGACAATAATACTATTCTTTTTTGATATCATTCGTTTTGATACATTGGATGAAAATAAAAAACCGCCCCTTCGTTTGTAGCAAATATTCCGGAACCTTCCTTCGTGCATGATCTATAACGCATCAACGTTATTAGCCAGACATCGACAATAACGTCTGCAGCTGTTGCTAGTCTCCTGTGGAAGTCGAGCAAGGGACACTTGCGTAGCTAATTTTCACCGCCATCAGCACCTGTGCTTGCAAAACTAATCGTTTCTTCTATGCTCTGTGACCGTACCGAATGGACGAATAGACATTTATGAAAACCGTGGCTAATTATCCACTGATTCACTGATTGTGTTATAAATAGCTTGCTTACAAAATCTACACCCTCACATAGAGTCGTCAAGATATAGGGGTACGATTCGATAAAGGGTCTCCCTACGTTAAAATTAAAAACAAGAATAAAATGACTTTGCGTCGTTTAGCATCAATACAAAAGTACAAATAGTTTATGATACTAAAAGCAAGAGATAGGTATATATGTGAAATTGAACAATAAGTACTGCAACTCGTGAAGTATTTGAACAAAACTTTTTGAAATGTTGAGTGAAATAATTCTTTTGGCTTCAGTTTGATATTTCTATATGACTATCTTCTTACTTATGATAGGTACAGAAACAAAAAAAATATTTCACTTTTGTCGATCCTAAGCATCTATGGTATTCTGAGTTTTCAAATATAGGTACCTACATGTATCCCCAAACTATATAATTCATTCAGAATATTTGTGATGAATTTTTTGAACTGATAGGCAGGCCGAAGTATTTTGTTGCTTGTTCGGCTTCATGGTATTTACTTGTCGTATCAAATGTTCGAGGAAGTATCAAACGAAATTAGATAAGAAATTGTTCTCATTTCCCTTCTAACTGTATTTGTTTTTCAATTTGTATTTAACATTTTCTGTGCTTTTTAAATATTATTTTAAATTTTTCTTATAAATGGTATTAATTTATTCATTTGCTGTGTTGATTAGATTGTTGAAAATAACCTGTAGTAGTAATTTTTGTATCCGTTTCTAAAAATGGTTTATACTATTGTAGAACTCTTAAAAATGATTTATATTTATGGAGCACAAAACCGTTGCCTTGCAAGAAAGGCAGTCATATTTAATGACAGATATCCAGAAAGCAACGTTCGGCCAAATACATCCAAGAATCAGTAGATAATTTGAAAAAACTGGATATGTTTCCGAAGAAAAGAGAAATCAGCCAAGGGTGTTCAATGAGGCAGCACAGATTGAAGTTTTTCTGCAAATGGTTATGACTTTCAAAATGTCGTTTCGTCAAACTGCAGAACAAAAAGCGGACTGTCAAGTGAATCAATCAGAAAAATTTCGAAACTTCACAAATTTGATCCATACAAGCTGCAAATTACTCAAGAATTAGGTGATGGCGACCAGGACAGATGTATGTAAGAGTTTTGTGAAATGATGACCAACAGGATATTGCTCAACCCCAGTTAATAAAAAACATGTGTTTTAGTAATTAATGTAGGTATCTTCTATTTAAATGGCAATATGAACATACAAAACTGCTGTTATTGGAGAAGTATCAATAGCCACATTGTTAGAGAGAGGCATAAACAATATCTTCACAAAATAAATTTTTGGTCGGGTATATAAGGCGATATCATCATTGTTCCTCTGTTCATTGATGGAAATTTAAATGGTGAAATTTAAGGGGAGATGTTAGATTGAAGAATATAGGCTGATATAATTCATTAGGTGGAATATCAAAGGGACGTCGATGGAATCTTGCCTTGAATGAACATGTGTTACACTTTCAGCAGGACGGTGCACCTTCTCATTGTGTACGCCCAGAGAGTGGTTGGATAATAGTTATCCGGAGCAGTGTATTGGTAGGAGAGGACCTATTGAATGGCCTCTTTGGTCACCAGATCTGACACTTCTTGATTAATTTTTATTAGGTCACTAGAAATCCGTTATATTCAAAACCCAACCAGACTCAATAGAAGAACTTCAGCGAAGGATCCTGCGAGTAGAACTGTCACTACATTCTTTGTCGTAATAAATTACAATCCAGAAATTGAGGATATAATTTATCTGGAATTAAATGAGGATTTCAGAAATAGCAAAATAAGTGGGTATTTGAAATTTCAGGGGTAGTTGCCCTGAGGGTTAGGGTTTTAATATAATATAATAGCAAATACCTCAAAAACTGCCCGCCTTGATATGCTATTTGACGTGTTTCGCGATTTTTTCATAGTGTCATCAGAAATATTGTATGCTGCTCGTTTTCCAATTGTTACCCTGTATATGAATATATATATATATATATATATATATATATATATATATATATATATATATATATATATATATATATATATATATATATATATATATATGTATATATATATATATATATATATGTATATATATATATATATATATATATATATATATATATATATATATATATATATATGTGAGATTTTATCTGATAATTGCACCTAAAACAATGAATTACGAAAAATTATATGTTAAGAAAAATATTTGAACGAACTTATCAATCTGGAACTTTTTTCGATGTTCCGATCTGCCTGCGATGAGTTGTGTAATGATTCAAATATCAGATTTTCCATTTTCTAAGAACAGTGAGTAGTCAGAGATTAAAATTTGTATAATAATACTGAGTTTGTAAATATGGCAATAAATAATGTAATAATAAATTGGTAATTTTATTATTACAGGCCTTTATTTAAAAAGAACATGACATAATTTCAAGATATTGCCTTTTGATAAACTGCAATATACTATCAATGATGTCAGCCAGAACTGTAATCTAAAATGAGGTAAACAAGAATGTGTTTTATTACTAAACACTTCTCGAGTAAAGTTTAAAATAGTATCGGTCTTTTTTAACAGTGACCTCATTCAACATGAAATATAAATTAAAAGAGGATTTCATTTATGACATAGACTGCTTTAGCTATTTATTCCGTATTATGTATCTATAGTTTTTCATGTAAACGTCAAAATATGTGATACAGTTATTGCGTCAATTCTTCCACGGCGATTTGAGTATTATAACTCACGGAACTTAGAAAGTCCACTGAATTTTGTCACATCTTAAAATTTTTAAAATAAAAATCAGACTTGATTTATTAGAAAAAATATTTCGAGATATACTGGGTATAATATATGCATATATATATATATATATATATATATATATATATATATATATATATATATATATATATATATATATATATATATATATATATATATATATATATTAAATATATATATATATATATATATATATATATATATATATATATATATATATATATATATATATATATATATATATATATATAAATATATATATATATATATATATTAAACAGACCTGACTACTGAAATTGGATTGAATAGCGCGTTATTAGTAACTGAAACCGAGAAAAATTTAATGAAACATAGTTGTCTGTTGAATTTTCAATTTATTCAAACTTCATGAACGCTAAATTAATTTCAATTCCTCAAATTTTTTGAAAAAGCCAGGAATTTCGTAACGAAACGTTCAATAAAGTTGGTTTCTAACTCACATGATCTGTTATTGCTAAGAAAAGACATTTAAATAACAATACAACACAGGCACAAATAATTCATATATATATATATATATATATATATATATATATATATATATATATATATATATATATATATATATATATATATATATATATATATATATATATATATATTATTTATATATATATATATTATATAGGTATATATAATTATATGAATATTTCTTAATTGCTTAGATGTATCATCACAATCAAACAATTTCCTTCAAGCACAGATAAAATGGTTAAATTGGTTTTGACTTCATATGAATGAATAAAATACGACCATTAATAATCAATTCCTCATCATCAAAATCTTCTTACCCAACTCGATCATCTTCGCTTGTTTATTCTTCAGAGGAAAATATTTATTTCCAGAGGAATAACTATCTTTATCAATATGTATTTTTCATTTTCATCTAGTAATACTGACATATGAAGCCTGACATATAATAGTTTTTCTACTGAAACGTTTTTCTATATTATTTTACTTCTATTGGTGAGATTCTGTATACAATAATAGAATTTTTTCATAATTTTCGGCATAAAATAATCAATCCCCTCAAAAACCTTATTCCAGTTCTTACATTTGATGGAAGTTTGTGTATAACTGAAATTTCTTGGATGATATTCAAAATTCATCTTTGCAGCTTCTACTGAATTAGTGATGGAGGATTTCTATGTGTTTTACATGAATAGTTGCTATTCGTTATTTCGAGAGAATTTTAGCAGTACTCTTTTTCGTATTTTCAATTACTTTTACTTACTTCATTTTCACACATTATAAAATTTCATTGAAAATTATTCATCATCTATTAATTGTTCAATCTCATTTCCATCTTGTGCTTTATGTTCCGCTGGGAAGTTCATTGCGTTTGATATTTCAGTTTTTCTATTGATGATTTCTTGGACTATTTCTAGAAAATTGAAAATGAATACCGATCTAGAGGAGATGTGGCATATTAACCTAGTAATACATCACCACTGCTAAGAATATCAACTAATTCCATTGTTACCTCTTCAACCAGCCATGGCAAAAATGATCCGTTTTTGAAATCTACAAAAATAAATGAGCAATTTATTGAAATTGAAAAAGCCTATATGGAGTATAATCTACCTCTTATTTAATCTAGAGTAGAGTTTAATACTCAAGTAGGAAAAAATATTCGTAATATGCATTATTCCATCTTATTTTTCTATGGAATATCATGAGACTTATTATTTACTATTATTATTGTAGTCGATAAAACTTTCTCTTGAAAAGCTTGAATTTTATTAATGAGTATTATATCTTCCATTGTTCGCTACCGGGCGGAGTGAAGTGCCAACCCGGCGCGCCTCCAAGTGGCGGATAGGAGGAGGCCTCCGACGATGATTCCATGAGGAGCGGGTTTGCAGGGGAATATCTGGAGCTCGTTGAGTATGAAAACTCAACTGGTAGCCCTTAAATACCTTGTCGCGGACCAAATTCACCTGTCCCAGCTGTAGTGTCATGGCCAAGGGATTGCACTCAGGGTCACGATGCCAGGTGGTACTTCGAGCCAACCTCGAAACCATCCTGTTATACCAATGCTCTGTGGCTATCTGTGGTCTGGTCATGTCTCGCCGGAGTGAGGGGGGTCTTGACTAGAATGCCTAAACCGAGAGGAAATAACCTCATCAAAAATTCCGAATCCAAGGCGGGAAACCAGGCCGAGGGATGCGTGGCTAGATACGTGGGACCATATATGGAAAGTAGAAAAACAAAAACCACTGGAGGAGGAGTGGAGAAAGCCTCCAATTCCTCATCCGGGCACCATTCATAGAGGAAATAGGTCAGACGATCTGAGAAAAGCGACTTCCGTTTGATTTTTCCAATTTGGGATAACCAGGCGGCAGAGACGATCCACTGAGGAAAGGACTCAGTGGAGCAGGGGTGCGGAAGTAGCTGCGACTCTTTCATCAGGGGCTTAAACCTGAGGAGGCTATTTAGCGCCTTGCCCTGATGGAGACACCTACGGAGAGAACGCACGGTGAGAGAGAGGCCCGGAGCTTGTAACTCCTCCTCAGCGGCCTCCGCCGAAAAAACAAAAAACAGCTGCAGCAAAAACCAGGCAAACCATTGGTTATGCAGCAGCTGTTGAGGCAGGGAAGGCCACCAGGATAGATAGTGTCCAAGGACTACCCTAGTGCTATCCTGGAAGTCGGGCAACTCACCTCCCTAGAAAACACACTAGTGGAGAAGAGTGTCAAAGCAAGGAGAGGGGGATTCACTTCACCGGCGTCCATATTCACTGTGAAAAGATGCTGGTGGACTGGCTGATGAAGTCAGTTCCAAAACTGAATTCTTGGGAAGGACCCGAACTGGTAGTGCTGAGCGGAGACGACATCCCAAAGCCTACCAACATAACGGTCCTCTTCCCAAGAAGTGTCGATATGGAGTCGGAGAAAATCCTTGGACTGTTTGAGGTGCAAAATTCCAACCTCACTTGGTCATGGAAAATGCTGAGCTCCAGAGAAGAGGGGAGAGGAACAATCATCATGATTGGGTTTGATCACCAATCGAAAGAAGCTCTGAAGGCAGAGGGATGTCAACTGAACTTTCGGTTTGGGCGCATCCCTGCCTCGGGGCTAGGAAAGAAGGACAGCCCTGCGGAGAGTTCGAGAGACTTGCAGAAACCCTCCACATTCTTAGAACTCGAAGTGCAGGGAGGGGACCGAGGATCTAGTGGGGGTCACCCTAAGATCCGCTCCGGCTTTGCTGCGATACCTGGGAAGGCGGAGACTTCCTCTTTGCCCCGGTTGGTTGAGGGGCTGACCACAGATCAAGGAACCTGCTCGAATTCTGTCGAGGATACTTCGGGTATAGAACTTGAGGAAGGAAAGGAGGAGATGAAGGAGGGAAAGGAGGAGATGAAGGAGGGGGACTTGTAGAGGCTGGATAACCAGCTTCTCTCACCCTACACATTAGACCTTCATCTTCACGAAGACAGCGCGAGTTAACCTGCATCACGCGAAGGAAACTTCAGCCGTGATCACGAGGTTATTTGCAAGTTAGCAATTGGGCATTGTTCTGATCCAGGAACACTAGATCAACAAAGAAGGCCAAATAAGGGGTTTGGCATATAATGACACAAGTCTGATTTAGGACCATAGGCAGGTGTCTCCACTTGCCTGTGTGCTCATAAGAAACAACATCAAATATATTTGTGTTCAGGATTATATGTTTTGGGACCTGATCCCAATCATGGTATACATCAATGTTGGGGGCGTTGACCGAGACATTGTTATTGCATTTGCATACTTTGCTGGAGATGGGCTGATAACACTGCAAGAGGAAGAGTAAAAACTAGTGCAATACTTTAACAGCAAACGGCTGCCAATCATAAGTGGATGTGATGCCAACGCGCATACTATAGTTCGGGAAAGCACGAACAACAACACCAGAGGTGAGGCGTACTTGAATATCTTTTAGCTAACAATCTTGAGACCCTAAATGTGAGGAGAACGCCCACCTTTGTCACGAGAGCAAAAGAAAAAGTACTGGACGTAACGATTGCTAATGTTGCTGCCAGGAAAAACGTATACCCAAAATTTCGAATTTCGACATTTTGGGTATACGATTAATGAAAAAGTGTTAGTGTTTCCGAAGATAATTAAAACTACTCCTTGAAAAAGGCTTTGTGAAGCCGAAACGTTGGAACAAAGGAATGAATGATTAAATAGTAAAGACAAATGAATCTCCATTTTAGCTAAGCCACATTCCCAAGAAAAATTCTAAAATTATCATATATATATATATATATATATATATATATATATATATATATATATATACATATATACATATATACAATATACAATATATATATATATATATATATATATATATATATATATATATATATATATATATATATATATATATATATATTATAAGAGTTTAGTATAGCAAACGATTGAAGATGGGCATGCAAGATATGTACATATTATAAATATGATGGATGTAGTATTTAGGAAGTTATTATCAAATCTGGAATACCAGGAAAACAAAACTTACATTCTTCTTCTGATATTACCCCTGCTGATCTAAGTTGATCAATTACCGAAGGTATTAATTGTATCAAGTATTTTTCGAGAAGTACGGATGCTCCTCCTTTATCTTTTTCAGCCATTCTTTCAATAAAATGCATCTCTATCAAATCTCCTGCTTCTTTTTGCTCCTCGGCTCTCATTTCGAAAAATCGTCTTTGTTGTTCCTTGAGTGCCGCTAGCTCCTCTTCTTCTAATATTTCGATTAAAGCACTTTCGATTGTTTTCCCTACTAGAATATCTAAAGCACCTTGAATATCTTCCTCGAGATTATAGAGCTGAAAAAAGATTCTCCTTAGATTTGTTTGCTTATTATATGGAAGAATAGTAACTTGAATATGCATTTAGAAACGCATATTCAATAAACCTACATTTCAATTAAATAATTCCAAAAAGTTTATATTTTTCGAGTTGAAATGAATTTCAACAAATAAATTTCAAATGTTGGAAACTTCTTCATCATACATATAAATAATTTTCTCTATATTATGGTGCTGAAGTTGAGAATATTTGTCCCAACTTGAAGATACAAATGAGGGTTTATACCATTGGAATTGATTTTCTTGTCTTGAACAGACTATGCAGAAAATGTGTAGGCAGATGATTTCCCAATAAACAGAAACGAAGTTACATTTACTCATCAAATTGTGGAAATATCAAGCACGGTTTTTAAAATACCACTCAACAGAAGTCACAGTTGTAAGTTTCGGTATTAATTTATAACATGATTATAAAATATTCAAGAAAAACAGAAGATATACTTGTTAGGCTGGTTAGGCAGGACTTTTTATTTGGTTTCGGAATTCTTTGATGCTCAGTAGTGCTACTTTGTTGATTATTCATTTTGTGTGAAAGTGTTATTATTATTATATAGGTCTGAAATGATTTATATTATTATTTTATTTGAAATTTATTAGGTACCTATATTTCACCAGACTTCTGAATGTTGTCCATACTATTGTCATTTCATTTTAATATTGACAAGTACACGCTGTAAAGCCTATTGTACCGGGTGTCTGATTAAGAGAGGTAACCCGCTTTATCTCAGTCGTTGTAGAGACTTGCGGTAAAAAAATGTTATGACTAAAATGGCCAACAGAAAATCCTGGAAATTATTTTCAGGTTTCTAAAATGTCCGCCAGGGGGCGTAACCGACATTTAAACCTTTTTAAGTGATATTTTTGTTTCCGAAACACTCTTAGTAAATGTACCAAAAAAATATATTCTGTTTCAAGCTGAGCTTTATTCGAGTGATTTTATTTTTGACGTATCTATTGAAATGAAGTGGTGGTGGTTGTTCATATGATTCAAAAAGACGCCATCACACCGGAATTTATTTTCATTTATATGTCTTTTTCCAAGAAATATTATTTTTGAATAATAGCATTTTTAGTTCGAAAAATTCAAAAAATATCTAGTGGGAGGATAATAATCAATGTAATAATATGCAAGTGCAAGGTTGTCAGAATATGAAGAGCAGTCCATGGAGGAAAAATATATGCCTAAAATTAACTTTTCAACAAATACTAAAATTATACTTATAGTGGCAGTGTAATGAGTTATTGTGGCACACAGAAGTAAGGATTGAAACGATGAAGCTGTTGATATCACTGCGGTATATTTTGAATTTCTTCAAAATGCGGCATTGGCCCAGATAATATACAGAGCCCTATATTCGGCGTTTACGCCATGCGAGAATTTTTTCGCGTTCAATGCGAAATACTGTCAGCTTCGATCCTATGAATTTTAGATAAAAATTCTCTATTTTCTTCAAATATGCCCAACAAATTCTTGCAAGGCGTGAACGCCGATTTGGAAATCGAGTTCTGTCTACTCTTTGTGCAAATGCCGCATTTTAAAGACATTCAAAATATACTCCAAACATATCAACAGCTTCATCGTTTGTAAACGCATTTCAATAGTTTTCAGTCCTTACTTATGTGTGCCACAAAAACTCATTACACTGCCACTATAAGTTCATTTTCAATATTTGTTGACAAGTTGATTTAAGGCATTTGTTTTTTCTTCATGGTCTGCTCTTCATATTCTGACTATGTTCTTGCATAAATTATATTCATTGATTATTATATCCCTAAACGATGAAATTTCATCATTGATTCTCGGATAAATGCAAGTAAATAGAAATAAATACAGGTGTAAAAGCGGCGTTTTAGAATAGTTCTAACTAAATTTTCTTTTTTCCATATTTAAGGTTAGAAATAAGATAACGGATACGATTTTCACTAGCCTAATTTGGCATCAACATATTACATTTTTATGGAAAAAATTCATGTTTTTGCATTTAATATTTTGGAGAAATTATCAATTTTCTGTTAATATATCAAAAAATGCTCTCTACTGGCATCACTAAACATTTGGCAGATCACAGATAAGATGGATTTGATGAAGCAATAAATGCTTTTCCCAACGAGATCAACTTTGTTGAAATCCGTTCAGTCGTTCAGGAGTTACAGCTGTTTATTCAAAAAAAACATTGGATCACCTCCCACCAATTCATTTCAATAGATACGTCAAAAAGTGTCAAATAAAAATTACTTGAATAAAGCTCAGCTTGAAATTTTTTTTTTTATATATTTACTTACTTGATGTATTTCAGAAAAAAATCACTTTCAGAGTTTTAGATGCCGGTTACGCTCCCTGGCGGCAACCTGAAAATAATTTTCAGGATTTTCTGTCGGCCACTTCAGTGATAACTTTTTTTTTTACCGTAAGTCTCTACGACGAATAGTTTCTGAGATACAGCGGGTTACCTCTCTTAATCAGATACTCGGTACAATAAATATTATTATTATACAATATTCAATTCCCCAATTATCTCAATAATCAAGTTAAAACTGAAAAATTTTCTTTCCGAAATACGTTCATGCTATTAGGTCAGTCTGAATAATATATTGTCTTATCGATTATTCGCCCAATTAGTGGTCCGTTTAAATTCTGAACAACAATAAAATACCAGTAATGGTAATTTTTTGCTAAAATAGATAA
Source organism: Cynegetis impunctata (assembly GCA_030704885.1). Lineage (NCBI taxonomy): Eukaryota > Metazoa > Arthropoda > Insecta > Coleoptera > Coccinellidae > Cynegetis > Cynegetis impunctata. The sequence continues at coordinate 63,791 of JARQZK010001659.1, forward strand.
ACCATGAACTTAAAAATATATTTGTGAATACATTGATTTATTATCTTGGTCAAGGGATGCATTAATAGACGTGTAACCTTCTCAACAATACCTGAACTAGGTGGACCGTCTTCAGAGTCTCAATCGCGGATATAAACCTGATAAAACACTGATAGTAAACTTTTTCACAATAAATTAAGGATTTCATACATGATATCTGTTTCGAAGTACATCTTCATCTTCAAATGCTGAATGAATGATGGTAAATACTTTCTCGATACAGATATATAAAGATACATTTATAATTTAAAGTACCTAAGTATTCAAACAAACCTGCTACCTGGAGAGTTCTACCTGGCTATTGAGAAGAAGACCTGAGTATTTAAATTTGTTGATGTTGTTGTTGAAAAACTAGGTGAGTTATAGTTATATTTGTTTCTCTGATTATAACAAAAGCGGCTATTAGCTTACGATAAAATCATAAGCTTATAAAAATGTTTTTCATTCTTTATTAATGGTCCCATCTTGTAATTTTTTAGATACAATTTGTACGAAGCATGACACATATTATGCTGAAAGATTCCAAAGAAAATACCTACAACATAAATATTCAACAACCTTGTTTGACTATTGGGAAGTATCCACTGCACCAAAAAATTTCTCTGCTCAACAGTTGCGGCACAGATAATAATATTTTCATCATTATACTTAGTCTCAAGCTATATAAATGAGATTCATATGGATTAAATATATTATTTTATTCACGTCTGAATTGTTTTTCTAAAATATGCCCTTATATTTCGAATTAACCGCAACACATCATAACCATATTGTGAACTTCAGGTATATATATATATATATATATATATATATATATATATATATATATATATATATATATATATATATATAATATATATATATATATATATATATTTATAGATACAAATATATATATATATATATATATATATATATATATATATATATATATATATATATATATATATATATATATATAGGGTGATTCATGATGGATGACACATTAGACGTTTCTGGTGAACCATACAACGAATCAATTTGAAAATTTAATGGAGGCAAAGTCGGACATTCTCTACCCAACTGAAATATTTTTGGTAATGCGATGTTGCCACTGATATTAGAAAGAAGTAGCAACTTTGATATTTCAAATTGAATAGCCTGGATAATATTATTTTTAGAATCTGAAACAGTTTCTCATTAACTTTTCATGATATTTTCCTATACCTATCTGTTACCGTTTTCGAATTAAAAATTATTTTCATTTTTTTTCTTCGGAAATCAAGACCTATAAAAACGCTGATTTCTTTGAGTTGAGAAATATTATGATATCGAAATTTGGGTTGGAGTTTGGTGATACTTGGGGGCTTTCTACCTTTAGCCTAATCTGCGTTACTTCAATACAGGGTGGTAAAAAATTCAGTTATTTTGTTTGCTTGAAAAGGTGACTGAAAGTTAATTATTTCAAATGGAATGCCCTGTATATTATTGAAAATTAGGGAAAGCTGCTAGAATTTGCTTTTTATCCATGTATCATACCTATACCTAACTAGTCAGGTTTCGGACTTAGGAGCATTTATTTGTGAAAATGTTCCTTTTACATGGGTTCTGTAGAATCTGTGAATTAAATAAAGCTTTGTACGGGCTGAAACAGACAGCTCGTTGTTGGTTTGAAGTATTTAAGTTTACTCTAAAGAGACTGGATTTTCAAAATTTCGCAGTAGGCCGATGTATTTATTTTCTAAATTATTTAGAAAATGTTTCAAAGAATATCTGTGTAGTATGGCAGTACTTGAAAAGAATTTTAAGATAACTGAAAAGTACAAGCAATATTAAATTAACATATGCTAGTAGCAATTTTATAAATATTTCATGTCGATTCAGATTGGGTAGATGACAGAAATGATAGAAAAAGTATAAGTGGTTATTTATTCAAATTATTTGAATATTGTTTTATTTGCTGAGCCACTAAACGACAGGCGTCCGTAGCGGGGTTAACTTCAGAGGCTGAATATAAGGCACTGTATGAAGCTACACGAGAGGCAATGTGGCTAAGATCATTAGCTGAGATGCTGAGAGTATAAAAATAAAATTGTAGGGGCCAATTGTAAATTATGAAGACAACAATGGTTGCATTAGTATTGCCAATAATCCTCCGAGTCATGAAATGTCGAAACATATCGATATTAAATATCATTTTTCTCGTAATTGAGTCGAACACGGACTAATTAAATTAATTTATATCCCTACATATCAACAGATAGCTAATGCATTAACGAAAGCTCTGCCTGGCCTTAAATTTCTGGAGCTCAGAACAAAAATGGGAGTTATCTAATTTTAAAGTATATATTATATTAATATATTAAGATTATTAGTCTGTTTATGTTTTTCAATACGATGTTGAGTTTTCCCTAATCCATAAGCAACAAATGTTGGACTAAATAAAAGTATAGATCAAGGAAACTACGTTGGGTGAGCGTCTTAGAAATTTAATTTAATTCAATTTTAGAGATTAATTTCTGAGGGGCGTGTTGAAATATCAAAAATTAATATTGAGTTGAAGTAAAGAATACGAATAATGTTGACTGTACTATATTACGTTGAAATGGTAGAATGTTTATCTTAGATAATTTATGTTAATTCTTGTTATGCCCTTCATACATTGTTTATATTAGTTAACAAGTGCCTAATGCACACGTATGATAATCGATATATGAAAAAAACCTAAGTTGCCTTAAACGAAGTCTGTAACATATCTCTTGAGTGTAAAGACGTTGCTCTCGAAGTACATTTCCAGAACGAAATAATAAAGACATATTATTTTAATTCAGAAGTGTAATAGTGTGTTTTATTTCATGATCCCATACCAAACTTCCAACAAGCAGCTTTCCGAATATACCGTGCATTTCATTTCAAATAATAAACTTTCAGTCACTTTTTCAAGCAAACAAAATACCTGAACTTTTTCACCACCTTGTATTGAAGTGAAGCAGATTAGGCTGAAGTGTAGGAAGCCCCCAAGTATCACCAAACTCCAGCCCAAATTTCGATGTCCTAGTATTTCTCAACTGATTTTAATTTCGAAAACGCTAACAGATAGGTATAGGGAGATATCATGGAAAGTTATTGGAAAATTGTTGGAGATTCTGAAAATAATATTATATACAGGCTATTCAAAAAATCAAAGTTGCTACTACTTTCTAATAGAAGTGGCAACACCGCATTACCAAAAATATATTTGTTGGGTAGAGAATGTCCGACTATGCCCTCCAATGGTTCACCAGAAACGTCTAATGTGCCATCCACCGTGAATCACCCTGTATATATATATATATATATATATATATATATATATATATATATATATATATATATATATATATATATATATATATCAAATTTTTTTCAGATAAAATTATATTCTTATCATATATGGCCTTTATATGTACCGACTGCTTTTATTTCTCTAGGAATATGAACAAGAACACAAATATAGAAATACCACCCAACAAACTAATTCTTATTCTCATCCAATCTGTTGCTTTGCGGTGCAGCCCATATTTGCATGTATAAAACTATATAATTAACTGCATAAGTCGAATTAAAAGATAAAAAATCCTGAATTTTCGAAGAAAACTTTCATCAATAGGATGCAAGCCATGAAATAATGAGAAGTTTGAGATTTTACGTAGGTTTAACCCAATAGTAATAAAACTCTTGGGAACTGTTATTAGTTTTTAGTTAATTTTGGGTTTGACTTTTTTTATTTTTGTGGTTTGGTTACCTTGCAAGAATGAATGTGTTTCAGTAACTATTGAAAAAAAATAATAATTCTTATTGTTTATGCATATATATATATATATATATATATATATATATAAATATATATATATATATATATATATATATATATATATATATATATATATATATATATATAATATATATATATATATATATATATATATATATATATATATATATATATATATATATATACTATATACAGGGTGTTTCATATTGATGTACAAATATTTCAGGAGGTGATTTCCTGGACGATTTCAAGAGAAAAACTTCATATGAACATATGTCTTAAACGTCATAATTTTCGAGCTACATGGTGTTAAAAATTTTAATAAAAAAAAAATTCTTCTCGTGATAACTGTGGTACCGTTTCAGTTTTCTTTGTGAAACATAGCACATTGTCCATTTACCAAAGGGTACATTTGATGAAGAAACTTTTTTTTAATTTTTACCAGTGGCGTTCGTGCGGGACATGACTTATACATTTTTAACAAAAAAAGTGGTACGCCACTGTTCGATTTTAAATTAAAAACTAATTTTAAATTTTCCTTTAATTTTTCAACAATTTCACAATTTCAGTCCCTTGTTTTTTTTTCGTCCAAGGCACGGTTTTTGTTTAAAAAAATAAAAATAATTTTCTTGTAGGCCGATATTGCTGATTTCTGATACGATGCATGAAACAGATAATTTTTTTTTCTGTCTAAGTGTGCCTGTGTATTTTCAGAAAAACCTTTTCATCTGGACATTTACTAGTAGCATCCGTGAAAACTCTTTCAAAGGTAAAGCTTACTAAAATCACTGAACTTGAGGAAACGTGGCTACAAGAGATCGATGAACATATTATTATGATATCCATAATTGAAGGGAAGAAATTTTGATCCCAACTGTTTAGACGGTACGCAGTGTACTCCACTGCTTTTTCTTAAAATAAAAGAAACTCTTTCTAATATAATTTTTGTTAATAAGCTGTTTTATTAATTATTTAATATCAAACAAATACTAAACTTTTAAACTGAGACAACAAGGAACTAGGTACTAAAAGATTAAATAATACTAGGAATAACGTTTCTTAGTAACAAAATTGTACACTGGTATTTATTTTAACATTGCTTATTCATGAACTGAGATTATTTATAACATACTTAGACAAAAAAAAAATTATCTGTTTCATGCCTCGTATCAGAAATTAGCAATATCGACCTACAAGAAAATTATTTTTATTTTTTTAAACAAAAACCGTGCCTCGGTCGAAAAAAAACAAGGAACCGAAATTGTTGAAAAATGAAAGGCAAATTTAAAATTAGTTTTTAATTTAAAATCAAACAGTGGCGTATTACTCTTTTTGTTGAAAATGTTGAAGTCATGTCCCGCACGAACGCCACTGGTGAAAATTAAAAAAAAGTTTCTTCATCAAAAAGTACCTTTTGGTACATGGACACAATGTATCATAAATAAAACTAAAATGGTACCACAGTTATTACGAAAAGATTTTTTTTAATTAAAACTTTAACACCCTGTAGCTCGAAAATTATGACGTTCAGAACATACGTTCATATGAAGTTTTTTTTAAAAAATCGTCTAGGAAATCACCTCCTGAAATATTTGCACATCAATATGAAACACCCTGTATATATATATATATATATATATATATATATATATATATATATATATATATATATATATATAATATATAAGTAATGATGGAGAAGTATTGATGGGATCGATCTGAAAATTTGATTGGTAACATTATAAAGTAGTCTTTTTTTATCTAAAATATTTTTAAATGCGCAGTGTTGCCGCTTCCACAGAAAGCCTAGCAACTTTGTTAGTTTGAATAAATAACCCTGTATATTAAATGTTTTTCGAAACCCTTACTTAATTTCTTTTTTCTTGATACATTTCTATACCTACTTATCTCAAACGGTTATCGAGTTATCAATTAATTCTCATATTTTTGAGGCAAAACATAACCATCATTTTACCTCAACGATTATTTTGGGGAAGTGAATTTACCCAATTTCGATAGTGAAATCGATCCGATATTATAAAGAGCGCTTAGAAATTAGTACTATTCCTGCTAAATACCTAAATGGCAAGAATGCGTTCATTCAAATGGAACCTCCTGTATAAGAATTGGGAAATTACAAGGTGATTAGATTTGTTTTCAAACAGTATAGTGTTCTTTTACCCAAATCGCCAGGATCTCCGAGACAAATGCTGAGAAATATTTTTTTGTCGTAGGTAGTGAAGGATTAATAGACTTTATTTACATGGCAACGAAAACTAATAGTATCAAGTGAAATAAATCATTTTGACGTTCTGCTATTCCACTAAATTACGATTTAAAATGGGTGAAAATAACTAATCAAACGAGGTTTTGATGAAATTATTTATTCTGCATGGACAATGTGATCAAATTATAGCCACAACTAGGTATAGGAAAATACTTTATTGTTTGAAAGAAAATTTAATCACCTTCTAATTTCGCAAGTCGTATACAGGAGGTTATATTTGAAAAAACGTATTCTTGCCATTTATATGTAGCAGAAATAGTACTAATTTAAAAGCGCCCTGTATTACATCAGATCGATATCGGAATTGATCAAATGTACTTCCGTCAGAACTTCAGCTCTTCATCCTGTAGAGACACCAAATTGTTGAGGTAAAATGATGGTTCTGTTTATCCTCAAAAATATGAAAATAAATTATTAACTAGAGAATTATTTGAGATAGATATAGAAATCTATGAAAAAAGTGATTTCAATAAAGCAAGGATTTCGAAAAAAATATGATATACAAGGTGATCTATTTAAAGTAACAAAGTTGCTACTACTTTCCAGTGAAAGCGGCAACACTGCGTGTTTGAAAATATTTTAGATATATACAGACTACTTGACTATGTAACTAACCAAATTCTCAGATGGATTCCATAATAAGTTCTCAATATACTTATAACCTACAATCGACCGTGAGACACCCTATTTATATATATATATATATATATATATATATATCATATATATATATATATATATATATATATATATAAATATATATAAATATATATATATATATATATATATATATATATATATATATATATATATATAAGAAAGCGGAGTAATAGTCGTAAAAAACAATATTCTATAAACGTTGAGGGTATTCCGACTATGCGGCTCTTCAATTACCAGTCAATTTTGTACTAAGAACTCTATATTTCGTCCAACTTTGCGGACTTCATCAGGAGTAAACTGAAATTACATTAAAAGTAACAATAACATCATATGTGCTTAGAATAGGACTTACAATACTATGACAAATTTTAAGCTGTACATTTCTCAGAAACAGACAATTCTTTCGACATACAATTCAAAGCGGGGGTGCTAATCACCATAACGCCACATGACCCTGATATCCAGGAAAAACCATATTCAAAATAGTGCCGTTTCTACAAAATTTGATTAAACAGACGAGTGTACTTACGGCATCATATGGAAGACATCTTGTTCAGTCATATGACGTCAGAGTGACCAATCTCAGTCCACAAATTCACAGTAACTAAACGAAGGAGCTGGTTAAAAGACATCATTATATTAAACTTCAGTTGATCTGAGCCAACATTACAACATACTAATTCTATATTATAAAGCTGTAAGAGCGGTAAATTTTCAACCATGAACCTACATTAGTGGAATGTGATAATTGACATTAAATAATCTCAATACCTGATATACACAAAACAATAAGCCGACGCAGAAATAATTACGTCTCTCTTCAATTCATCAATGATGACAATGATATTCAGAATCAAGGGACATACCAAAATTCTAAAATAAAATAAAAATGAAATAAATATAAGCCACAAGAACCACGGTCTACATATGAGTCAAATAATTCCGTGTTGGTTGTAAAAAGCATGGTAAAAAAAAATAATAAAAATATTATAATAATTCCCATTCGTAAGTTAAGCACGAATGAAATACAAATTTGGAAAAGAAACACAACGAAAAATCTAATAGGCCAATGCCATGTGACAACTCTAACATATCAGTCCGAAAAACAATGTGATGATTTTTATGAGTGCAACTCTACCCAGAAGGATACCCACCATCAATGGTAAGACGAAAACTATATATGTTACTGAGGCCCTGTGTGTCCGATTTAGAGTTCATTGTTTGATTCTCCTTAATGTAACACATCTCTAAGGAAAGCCTTTTTTGATAATTCTCTTCATGATATAATACCTTAATGTTGTCAAAATCAATTAAATGTCCTGTGATCTTGGTATGTTGGCCAAGAGCACATCGTTCTGGTCTCAGCCTAGTATCACTCCTGTGAAGAGCTACCCTCCTGCCCAAAGCTTGGGAAGTCTGACCCACATACACGAGAGAACAATGCTTACAGTTGAGCCGATAGATGACATTCTTCATCCTTGTAACCTGAAGGACGTCCTTTATATTTCCATACAGTGACCTCGTGCCAACCAGATTGTAACTGCCCACCCTTACGTCAAGATATTTCTTGAAAGGTTTTTTTAATTCGCCACTTAGTTCTCTTATGTACGGCAAACTTGCAAAAGCGACCTCATTGACGTCTACATTGGACATTCTGCCATCGTCTTCAGGTGGCCTTGGAGAGCTGTATAACAACTTATCCAAAAATCTAAAGGAGTATCCATTATCCTTCATCAACTCAAATAATCTTCGCAATGCTGCCCTCTGTAAGCTGGGATGTGTGATATCAATAATTCTCTTTTTTAAACCAAGTATGACATTCGTCTTCACCCTGACATCATGGTAAGATCTCTCATTTATGTACCTGCCCGAACTGCTGGGCTTCCGATACCAATCCAAGATGATGGCATTGTTTTCATCTCTAATAACTCTGGTGTCAAGGAAAGGTACAAAGTTGTTGGTTTTCCTTTCAACAGTGAACTTTATATGGTCATCAAAGGCATTAAAAATCTCTAAGATACATTGCCGTCGATGCTTTGATCAAATAAGTCATGACCACATTGGCTAAGATCGGGCTCAAGCAACTCCCCATAGGACAGCCAAACTTTTTTCTGTAGAAGGAACCATTATACAGGAAATAATTGCAATGAAACAGGAACTCCACAAGTTGAATGAAATATTCTTTTGGGATCTCAGTGTTGTCCAATATATATTCCCAAAGGTAATCTATTATATGAACAGTTAATTCCAGAGAGATATTTGTGAACAGTGGGACAGCATCCAATGATATCAGTTCATGTTCTGCTGGTAGTACATATCCATTCATTCTTTCGGCAAACACCTTATAATTCACCACTGAAAACTCATTGTATTGAGCAAAAGAGTTCTTCAAAATGTTAGCAATGTGTTTGCTCAAATTCGAAGTGGGCGATGAGATTGTGCTAACAATTGGTCTCATGGGTACTCCCTCCTTATGCACTCTTGGAAGACCATATAAACGTGGGGGGTTGGAACCGTAGCATTTAAGTTGTTTTGCTGTGGACTCATTGATATGACCGTTTTCTTTCAGCTGCTTCACCCAGTCATTACTTTTTTTCTCAATACTCGTTGTGGGATCTCTTGAGAGTTTCTCATATATCTCTGTGTCACTGACAAGCAAATCCATCCTTGTATAGTAATCGGTCTTGTCCATAATTACACTCACATTACCTTTATCAGAGTTCATACCAACGAGGTCTTTAGATTGTCTAAAAAACTTCCTTGTACTACGAAAAAGTTTGTTAACGTACTCACATTGAGTAGCATTCTTTAAATGAAAATTTGTAATTATGTTGGTTGCCTGTGCTCTCACACGATCTCTAATTTCTGAACTAATCTTACCAATTATACTTTCTGAATCCGCTAATAGTTTCTTAACAGAAATCTGATCATTACCAGGGGGTACCGCGAAATTCGGACCCAACAATACCATCTTCATAACATCCTCAGGAATATGTGCCCTCAACATGTTCACAGCCCAAGAAGTCCTGTTCCTGATACCATTCAGGCATCTAACCCTCGGTGAATCAGTCTTCTTTAACAGTTTGATTTTAGTTCTCCGAATCCCAGCTTACAGAGGGCAGCATTGCGAAGATTATTTGAGTTGATGAAGGATAATGGATACTCCTCTAGATTTTTGAATAAGTTGTTATACAGCTCTCCAAGGCCACCTGAAGACGATGGCAGAATGTCCAATGTAGACGTCAATGAGGTCGCTTTTGCAAGTTTGCCGTACATAAGAGAACTAAGTGGCGAATTAAAAAAACTTTTCAAGAAATATCTTGACGTAAGGGTGGACAGTTACAATCTGGTTGGCACGAGGTCACTGTATGGAAATATAAAGGACGTCCTTCAGGTCACAAGGATGAAGAATGTCATCTATCGGCTCAACTGTAAGCATTGTTCTCTCGTGTATGTGGGTCAGACTTCCCAAGCTTTGGGCAGGAGGGTAGCTCTTCACAGGAGTGACACTAGGCTGAGACCAGAACGATGTGCTCTTGGCCAACACACCAAGATCACAGGACATTTAATTGATTTTGACAACATTAAGGTATTAGATCATGAAGAGAATTATCAAAAAAGGCTTTTCTTAGAGATTTGTTACATTAAGGAGAATCAAACTATGAACTCTAAATCCGACACACAGGGCCTCAGTAACATATATAGTTTTCTTCTGATCATTGATGGTGGGTATCCTTCTGGGTAGAGTTGCACTCATAAAAATCATCACATTGTTTTTCGGACTGATATGTTAGAGTTGTCACATGGCATTGGCCTATTAGATTTTTCGTTGTGTTTCTTTTCCAAATTTGTATTTCATTCGTGCTTAACTTACGAATGGAAATTATTATAATATTTTTATTATTTTTTCTACCATGCTTTTTACAACCAACACGGAATTATTTGACTCATATGTAGACCGTGGTTCTTGTGGCTTATATTTATTTCATTTTTATTTTATTTTAGAATTTTGGTATGTCCCTTGATTCTGAATATCATTGTCATCATTGATGAATTGAAGAAAGACGTAATTATTTCTGCGTCGGCTTATTGTTTTGTGTATATCAGGTATTGAGATTATTTAATGAAAATTATCACATTCCACTAATGTAGGTTCATGGTTGAAAATTTACCGCTCTTACAGTTTTATAATATAGAATTAGTATGTTGTAATGTTGGCTCAGATCAACTGAAGTTTAATATAATGATGTCTTTTAACCAGCTCCTTCGTTTAGTTACTGTAAATTTGTGCACTGAGGTTGGTCACTCTGACGTCATATGACTAAACAAGATGTCTTCCATATGATGCCGTAAGTAAACACGTCTGTTTAATCAAATTCTGTAGAAATGGCACTATTTTGAATATGGTTTTTTTCTGGATATCAGGGTCATGTGGCGTTGTGGTGATTAGCACCCCCGCTTTGAATTGTATGTCGAAGGATTTGTCTGTTTCTGAGAAATGTACAGCTTTAAATTTGTCATAGTATTTTTAGTCCTATTCTAAGCACATGTGATATTATTGTAACTTTTAATGTAATTTCAGTTTACTTCTGATGAAGTCCGCAAAGTTGGACGAAATATAAAGTTCTTAGTACAAAATTGACTGGTAATTGGAGAGCCCCATAGTCGGAATACCCTTAACGTTTATACTATATATATATATATATATATATATATATATATATATATATATATATATATATATATATATATATATATATATATATATATATATATATATATATATATATATATATATATATATATATAAATTTATATATCATTTAGTGTTCCTGTTTGGGAAGGAATTTCGTTTTTTTTTATATTTTAGACTCAACTTACGTCTCCTGGAATGATTTGAGTTTCTTCATCAATCGATTCTATCTGAGATTCGTTTCTGCAGATACTCGTGCCACTGAACAGGTCTAGTTCAGTCTGCGTATCCATGTCAATAATTGGAGGTTTAACAAGGCTTGCATGGAGATAGTTTTCCGTTTGTATCTCTACCGCTTTCAGTTTTGTACTTTTGGGCAACTGAGTAGAACTTGTGACATGCCCTGTACGATTAAATTGTACTTTCGCTTTCTTTCGGGCTAACGCTCTTCTTCTTGCCATGTTCTCTCTATTCTGTTTTTTCTGAAGATCCTCCTAGAGATACAAGCGTGATATATTGTGTGCAGGTCAAATAGAAATACAAAATATAATATATATGTATATATATATATACATATATAT
>JARQZK010001660.1:0-55000 GCA_030704885.1 Cynegetis impunctata
ATATATATATATATATATATATATATATATATATATAGTGATCAAATCCTTTTCGATAGCGTCCTTTTTCGATTTCACTATCCTTATCAATCACAATGAAACCATATTTATCCGTCCAACATGCTGCACACATTTTTTTAAATTCGTCATATTTCAAATCGGTATTCACATGCTCATCATAAATATGCTTCAGATTATTCTCATTGGTGAGAAATATCACCAGTAAATTTGAATTATCACGTACTAATTGTTTTGGGACACGTGCGCAAGTTTGTCCTAAATAAAAACAGTCGATATTCTTGTGCCTACCCATGCTAAAGTATTCACGCATCAAATTTTGGTTGGTGTAGTAAAATTTATTATTGGTCGAGTCGATATTAGGCGTTGAGTTATAAGTTTCAAGATTAATAAGACCTATATCATAATCCTCATTTTCATCTAAATTTATCGGTGGATAAAAATTTGTACGTAAGATTGACTCATTCCCCGTGAGGGTGAACGTATATGACATTATGCACGCCACTGAACCGATAAAACTCAAATGAAATTGAACCCATTATGCAATATTTATATATTTAACACGGTTAAAAATTCAATGCTGCATTACGAGAAGTCTTCTCAATTACACACATTTTCAATGTTAAACTAAACTGGTTCCGTGGATTAAATAATCATTCAGTTTTCAGAGAGAGCGAAAGTGTCGTGTAGAAACTTAAGACATAAGTGCACGCAATGTATCGAATTGAATGTCTGAAATTTATTATAGTTGAAACTGATTATTGAGCAGGAGGGATCGTTTTGAAAATAACGAATTAATTCGAGTGGAGGACTTAAATCCCCAAAACTATCGAAATAAAGTACACGATTTTTATGTTTTTTTATAAGCTACCCAGTGTGTACCAACATGTTTCATTTCATCCAAATTAACTATTGTACATTCGATAGAACGAATTATCCTAGGCATATTGTCTCGCATAAATGTACCACGAAATGAGGAATTTTGAACATTTTAGCGAATTTCAACAAATCGAAAGTCGTTAAAGCTCGCCTCGGTAATTTTATGGGTATTTTCTTCTCCGATGACCTGTCGGGTCTAAAAAAAGCCCCAGTTCAGTTCTGTAAGGTTTCAAATAGAGCTCTTTACCCATCGCTACAGCTTCCATTGTTCGATTGTGACGTTGAGATTCCTTTAGTTGTTCCGATGCAGATTTTGCAGTACTAATAGCTTTAGCTATCCCCGCAGCTCCTCCCGCTAAAGCCCCTAGGGCTGATAGACCTGCAAATATTGGTATCAGTGGTAAAAACCCTTCAGTCTTGGGAACAGGAATAATACGAGGTGGTTTTTTATTTAGTTTCAGCCTCCTTTTTCTTCACCCGCAGAATTTTTTTTATAGACTTAACCGCAATTTTGATTGCATCGTTTAGATTTGAGAAATCTGAACGATTTTTTAGTGCTTTTCTAGCCAAGTTGCTCACACCTCGAAAACTTAGAGAACGTCCAGTTTTTTCCTTTTTTTTTCAAGTTATTCATCCTTCTATTGAAATTGTTGTTTTTACACCCCATACCTAACTACACTTTTGTTTTCATTGCTGCCGCGACTGCTATTGATGCTGCTTTTTCTCCTAATGAAGAGTTAGGTGAGCGAAATCTTTGAATAGCCTCAGATGCTAGTATACGATCAGCTACGTGTCGTTGATTAATGTCTTTTGATTAATCATAAGCTATGTCGTGTCTTTTACACCCAGCGTCCAACTGATTTATTCCAGGATAACCACGCGTTTAAGACGGTCCTGTAGCTTCGTGCCCGGACCACAATATAAATATGTTTTTGTCAGACCGGCAGGTAAATGTAGTTCAAACGGTAGTTTATTTATCAGATTATTCAATAAACCTGATCCTTTGATTGTAGATCTACCTCCGCTAACTTTACGATTACGAATGTTTTTAAACTTTGACTTGGGCATTATATATATATATATATATATATATACCGATGTTAAGAAGTACAACGAATAAAACAAAATGAGTATTGCCTTGTCATTGTTACATAATATTATATATATATATATATATATATATATATATATATATATATATATATATATATATATATATATATATATATCTATATATATATATATATATATATATATATATATATATATATATATATATATATATATATATATATATATATCTAATCTATATATATATATATATATATATATATATATATATATATATATATATATCAATTTGCGCTAAAACTCAGTTAATTAAAGACATGCGTATTGTTAAACAGAAGTCATCACTAGCAATAGATAACGCAGATTTTCATGGGGGGCGTAAAGTTGAGAGAAGAAGACAAGGTGCACTTTTACCGTCCACAATTCGATGTCTCATAGTGGGCCCCTCAAACTGTGGTAAAACCAACGTGATGATTAATTTACTAGTACACCCCAACGGATTAAGATTTCAGAATGTTTACGTTTATTCGAAATCGTTATTTCAACCGAAATATGTATTTGGAGGAGTTGCTTTCTCCAATCAAAGAAATTTCATATAATAAATACAATAATTCTGAGAATATTGTCAGCCCATCAGACTCCAAACCCAATTCTATTTTTATCTTTGATGACATTTCCTGCACCAACCAAAATTTGATGCGTGAATACTTTAGCATTGGTAGGCACAAGAATATCGACTGTTTTTATTTAGGACAAACTTACACACGTGTCCCAAAACAATTAGTACGTGATAATGCAAATTTACTGGTGATATTTCGCACCAATGAGGATAATCTGAAGCATATTTATGATGAGCATGTGAATACCGATTTGAAATATGACGAATTTAAAAAAATGTGTGGAATATGGTTTCATTGTGATTGATAAGGATAGTGAAATCGAAAAAGGACGCTATCGAAAAGGATTTGATCACTACATATATATATATATATATATATATATATATATATATATATATATATATATATATATATATAAATATATATATATATATATATATATATATATATATATATATATCTATATATATATATATATATATATATATATATATATATATATATATATATATATATATATAATCTTTTGATAATTATTAGCAATAACAGGCTGGTTGAATCTTAAAAAACTCGATTTTATCAAAAACTTGACGCCTCACTACGATATTCGTGATTGAAATTTCTTTGACATTTATTGATTTGAAATAATTGAATAAACAGGGTTGCTTTGTATATGCTATTCAGTCTAATATTAATATTCAAAATTTTTTTATCATTAGATGGTAAGGGAAAACAAAGAAACCTTTCCCTACGTAATGTTTGAAAATAATAACAATAGGGTAATATTTATCTACCAACAAAGAAATTAGTTATGGGAAAACATTAAAGAAGTGGAGTAGAATTATCGGTATAGTACGCTTATATGGAAGCAGCCGTTGACACGTGTTTCGGACTCTTTGGTCCTCATCAGAACGGCGTAGCTAAGTATTGGATTGAAAATTTGGAGATGAAAATAGTTTAATAAATAAAATCCTCTGTTATGGAAGAAAATCACTTATTTGTGGTTTATTGTTTGAACTCTCCGGTATGGGAGATTTGGTCAAACTTTGCCACGGAGGCGATTAATTCCATCCGAGAGATCTTAGAAAGAGTAAATTAATATTAAAAAAGAAAATTAGTTTTGGGAAAATATTAAACAAGTAAAGCAAAAATTATCGGTATAGTTCGTTTATATGGAAGTAGCCGTTTTTAATGAAATTTTTATAATAAAATCCTCTGTTATGGAAGAAAATCACTTATTTGTGGTTTATTGTTTGAACTCTCCGGTATGGGAGATTTGGTCAAACTTTGCCACGGAGGCGATTATTTATTAAACTATTTTCATCTCCAAATTTTCAATCCAATACTTAGCTACGCCGTTCTGATGAGGACCAAAGAGTCCGAAACACGTGTCAACGGCTGCTTCCATATAAGCGTACTATACCGATAATTCTACTCCACTTCTTTAATGTTTTCCCATAACTAATTTCTTTGTTGGTAGATAAATATTACCCTATTGTTATTATTTTCAAACATTACGTAGGGAAAGGTTTCTTTGTTTTCCCTTACCATCTAATGATAAAAAAATTTTGAATATTAATATTAGACTGAATAGCATATACAAAGCAACCCTGTTTATTCAATTATTTCAAATCAATAAATGTCAAAGAAATTTCAATTACGAATATCGTAGTGAGGCGTCAAGTTTTTGATAAAATCGAGTTTTTTAAGATTCAACCAGCCTGTTATTGCTAATAATTATCAAAAGATTAAAAATAGATCACAGGCAACAACAATTCGAATATATATATATATATATATATATATATATATATATATATATATATATATATATATATATATATATATATATATATATATATATATATATCAAAGTTTAAAAACATTCGTTATCGTAAAGTTAGCGGAGGTAGATCTACAATCAAAGGATCAGGTTTATTGAATAATCTGATAAATAAACCACCGGTTGAACTACATTTACCTGCCGGTCTGACAAAAACATATTCATATTGTGATCCGGGCACGAAGCTACAGGACCGTCTTAAACGTGGTTATCCT
This sequence comes from Cynegetis impunctata, assembly GCA_030704885.1. Lineage (NCBI taxonomy): Eukaryota > Metazoa > Arthropoda > Insecta > Coleoptera > Coccinellidae > Cynegetis > Cynegetis impunctata. Next base: position 4,647 of record JARQZK010001660.1, read on the forward strand.
GGAATAAATCAGTTGGACGCTGGGTGTAAAAGACACGACATAGCTTATGATCAATCAAAAGACATTAATCAACGACAAGTGGCTGATTGTATACTAGCATCTGAGGCCATTCAAAGATTTCGCTCACCTAACTCTTCATTACGAGAAAAAGCAGCATCATTAGCAGTCGCGGCAGCAATGAAAACAAAAGTGAAGTTAGGTATGGGGTGTAAAAACAACAATTTCAATAGAAGGATGAATAACTTGAAAAAAAAGGAAAAAAACTGGACGTGCTCTAAGTTTTCGAGGTGTGAGCAACTTGGCTAGAAAAGCACTAAAAAGCCGTTCAGATTTCTCAAATCTAAACGATGCAATCAAAATTGCGATTTAGTCTATAAAAAAAATTCTGCGGGTGAAGAAAAAGGAGGCTGAAACTAAATAAAAAACCACCTCGTATTATTCCTGTTCCCAAGACTGGAGGGGTTTTACCACTGATACCAATATTTGCAGGTCTATCTATTTAGCGGGAGGAGCTGCGGGGATAGCTAAAGCTATTAGTACTGCAAAATCTGCATCGGAACAACTAAAGGAATCTCAACGTCACAATCGAACAATGGAAGCTGTAGCGATGGGTAAAGAGCTCTATTTGAAACCTTACAGAACTGAACTGGGGCTTTTTTTAGACCCGACAGGTTATCGGAGAAGAAAATACCCATAAAATTGCCGAGGCGAGCTTTAACTAATTTCGATTTGTTGAAATTCGCTAAAATGTTCAAAATTCCTCATTTCGTGGTACATTTATGCGAGACAATATGCCTAGGAAAATTCGTTCTATCGAATGTGTAATAGTTAATTTGGATGAAATGAAACATGTTGGTACACACTGGGTAGCTTATAAAAAACATAAAAATCGTGTACTTTATTTCGATAGTTTTGGGGATTTAAGTCCTCCACTCGAATTAATTCGTTATTTTCAAAGCGATCCCTCCTGCTCAATAATCAATTTCAACTATAATAAATTTCAGACATTCAATTCGATAAATTGCGTGCACTTATGTCTTAAGTTTCTACACGACACTTTCGCTCTCTCTGAAAACTGAATGAGCTGAATGATTATTTAATCCACGGAACCAGTTAAGTTTAACATTGAAAATGTGTGTAATTAAGAAGACTTCTCGTAATGCAGCATTGAATTTTTAACCGTGTTAAATATACAAATATTGCATAATGGGTTCAATTTCATTTGAGTTTTATCTGTTCAGTGGCGTGCATAATGTCATATACGTTCACCCTCACGGGGAATAAGTCAATCTTAAGTACAAATTTTTATCCACCGATAAATTTGGATGAAAATGAAGATTATGATATAGGTGTTTTTAATCTTGAAACTTATAACTCAATGCCTAATATCGACTCGACCAATAATAAATTTTACTACACTCTAGCGGATAATAATAATAATAATAACAATATTACAAAAGTATAGAGATTCCCGAAGGGTCGTTTGAAGTGAAAAATATTAATCGATATTTACAACAAGCTATAGGTGGAAATTTAAAATTTTAAAAATACTCAATATCAAAAATAAAACCAAAAGTAGACTTGGAGAAATGGAACTTCCAGCAGCATCCCTTATTCTGAAGGCAAACAACAATACATTGAAGAGTGAAATAAAAGCGACATTCGATATTGATTTCGAACCGAAAGATTCTCTATCACAACTTTTAGGTTTCAAACATCGCAAGTTGATAAAGAATAAAAGGCATATTTCCGATTGCCCCGTGAGCATAAACAGGGTGAATTATATCGGAATAGAGTGCAATATAGTTTCGGGATCTTATCGAAATGAAAAGTCTGTTCATATGCTACACGAATTCTTTCCCAATGCCCCACCAGGTTACAAAATTATCGAAATCCCCCGAAACGTTATTTATCTACCAATAAATACCAAGCAAATCGATGAGCTGGCTGTTAAATCAGTGGATCAGGATGGTAAATTGCTCAATTCACCTGGTGAAGTCGTCACAGTAAGGTTGTACTTGAAGAAAACTCGTAGAAATGGGGATTGATTTTACTAGTAGCAACAACAATCAAAGAGAAAAAAGGAGACGTGCACATGCTTTCACGAATCCTATAAATTATAAGCCGTCCAATATGTCTCATAGTTCATTGAAGAAAGTTAAACAATTAACGCCTTCTTATCAGGCTTTTCTTTCTTCACTTGGCTTGAAATTAATAAATCAAACTAAAAATTAATGAATTTGAAAAATTGCGTGCCAGAGCTGTAATGAATATTCGATTGATATTCAACAGTATTGTATTGTTTTGGAGAATCAAATGTGATTGTAGTAGCAACCCCACATAGAGAATGGATATATTAGACATAAACGAAAAAACTCTGTTTTATGATGCCATTACGAATGCTGAGAAATATTCACATTTACCATACGCAGCCAGTTCGCTCGGCAAGAACGACGAAATTCGTATCCCAATTCGAAACCAAGAAGCATACACCCATCCATGGAATAGTGCTCATTATACATTGAGGGTAAACTGACTGCGAAAAATGCTGATATCGAGAACGGTAAAATTTGTAAATAATGAAATTATGCTATTATTTGATGAGATCAGATTCGAAATTGGTGGCACGGTGATTTCTAGGGTGAGAAATCCTGGGGTAGCAACCACAATGAAAGCCCATACTGAAAGTGCAAACGAGAGTACCGCATTAAGTATTGCCGGATGGAAATCCGACGATTTCAATATCACCAATGACAATGGTAATTTCAATGTAGTTTTTCCGCTCCGCTTTCTTTTCGGTTTTTGCGAAGATTTCAAAAAAAAATAATTTAAAATTTACGTCAGGAGCTGGTCCTTATACGATCAAATTCTGATATTAACGCTATTTCGAATAGCACAGATTGTGGTGAAACGGCTAAAGTAGAATTGACTAAAATCTTTTGGCGTGTACCTCATATCGATGTTGATGACATAGAACGTGTTAGATTACTCAGACAGGTATCTAGCAATCGAGAGCTTGAAATTGCGTTCAGAGAATGGGAGTTACATGAAAATCCTTTACTTCAACAAACCAGAAGTCAAACATGGGCTATTAAAACCAGTACTCAGATTGAAAAACCGCGATTTATAATTTTCGAATTCAAAACTGGACTGAAAAATAAAATAACAGCCAATTATAGTCATTTCAATCATAATAATTTGACGAGTCTATTTAAACTCTGAAATGTTTCCATACGATAATTTAAATCTCAACTTTAAAAATAACCAATTTGCCGTCCTGTACAAAATGTATGCTAATTTTCAACAATCGTATTACAATCGTGAAAATCAACCCTTGCTCTCTCCTTATAAATTCAGAGATATCGCATGTTTAGCAGTTATCGATTGTTCGCGACAGAATGAGGTACTGAAATCTGGAAGTGTGGATATCCGGCTTGAATTTGAGAGCTCTGAAGATATTCCTGCAGAAACGTCAGCTTTCTGTCTGATTTTACATGATAAATTAGTCAAATATAATCCACTTACTAGCGCAATTCGTATTGTGCAATAATCAAATATGTTTATCGCAGATATTCAAGGTTTTCAATATGGAAAAAGCGAGTTTATATGTAAGGAAATTGCAGTTTTGAAAAATTTCACATTTTCACACAAAATCGTAAACATTCCCATAGATTATTCGCATCTTGATAATAAAGTGAAAGCTCAAGCAAATTGGCTCACTAAAAATGTACACGGATTGAAATGGAGCGATGTTGGATCAATTGATCACGCAGAAATAACACAATTTTTAAAGGAGTTAACAACGGACTATAACAGCTCCATAATGGTAAAGGGTTTGCAAAAAAGAATTGGATTGAAAAGTATGTATCAGAGAAAAATGAAGTTATTGATGTGGAATCATTAAACTGTCCTCGTTTAAGTTCTCTACAAAATAACGAATCTTTTCATTGCAATCAGCATTCGTTCAATTCACTACGTTGTTCAAAAAACAACGTATTCCAATTAGGAATGTGGTATCTCAACGAATATTTAAAATAGCCTCTGTAAAAAGCACCAGAAACCAGTTCCCCATCCATAACCATCCAGTCTTCAAAACATATAAAATAGAGCGCTTTCGCTACAATATTAGTAGGTACGCATCGAATACACAGAAAAAATGGTTGATAGAATAACCAACGAGTTTATCAGCTCCTCGACTTTCGAGGAGCAACTTGATTTCATCAAAGATGAAATTGCTAATGCATTAGAGAACTTGAAATGTTTGAACACAATAGTGGTCAAAATGATTCAACAACAACAACAGCAGAGTCAACAATTTTCCAGCCAAATTCCAATGGATTTGACAACGTCATCATTAGAAAGGTGTGAAATCAATCAGCCGATTACAATGGATTTTGAGGAGAATGAAGTGTCCCACCAATCAATAACGGAGCCTGAATGCATATGTAAAATATGCACTATATTGAGAGAGTCTCCAAAATCGCCAACGGCTGAATCTCATGAAGGTGAATACCTCCCTATTCATGTGAAACAATATGGACCTTTTACGATAGTGATGGTAATGAGATTGACGAAGAAGTATTAGAACATTTTTTTTCTTCAGATGAATAATTAATGTTCTAAATGAAAATATTTATATTTTTTTCAATAAATAAAATAGTATAAACAGATATAATTTTTTTATTTCAAATTTTATAATAATAGAGTTAGATGAATTACATTAGTGATTGTAACAGAACAAGTGTTTCTTCATAATCACTTAATTTTGTTGAGGGCCAAAGTCCACAGCATGGTCTACAAGTCCATCCTAATTGAGCATCTTTATCTTCTTTTCCAAGTTCTATATTTTTCTCGATCAATTCGAGCAATTTTCTGTGAATATCATTCGATGTAGGAAGAAATGTAGAAGGTAAGTGCAATTTTTCAATCACTTTAATTATTGCAGTCAAGATTTTACAGTTTGCGTAATAAGCTGTCTCACAAACACTTAGATCTATGCATTGGTCTATTTTTTATAATTTTTTTGTATATTTACGGTGTTGAAGTGAGTACTGATATCGTATTGTTTGTCACCATTCAAGTTGTTCGATAACAAATCGTATAAATGCAGTGTGTATTGTTTATTCACAAACAATTTATTATCCTTAAGAAAATTATCGATTTCTTCCAAATTCATTATTTTTATTTTTCAAATTTTACACATTTCAAGGAATAACTCTACATATTTATCGAATTCAAGTTTGTTTAGAAAAATTGAGTGAATTATTTGAGTGTTGATATCTATTCCGAAATCTTCTTCTAATTCGGAAATCCTTTGAAAATAGTAGGTCTTTAGCGGGAATTTCTTTATACGTAAAATATTTTGCAAAAGTACATTCGATGAAGGTTTATAAGGTTCACGAAATATAGCAATTTTTAAATATTTATCGTAAACTTTTTTCGCTTTCATTTCCACTTCATCTTCCAGCATCTTCTCTAAGAAATAGCTCGACATTATAAATTTTTTTTTTACACTTGACCGATAAAATATATGTATATATATAAAATATATCTACATGCTTGTGCGCATATAACCCCAAGGCTTGGTGTCTGTAGTACAAAGTGACGAACTCACTATTCTTTTGTCATCGTGCGGGCTAAGAACTACTTTATTCTGATTTATTGAATAAACTTGATGATTTATCGATCTATTTAATTTTTGACTTTGACTAAGGGATTCATTATTAAACAAACAATTTTTATAATCTTCGAATGAAATTCTTCTCATCGTGCCTTTTTCACATCGTATTGAGTATCTTTAAAATTTTTTGACACTCTATATGCATACATTTTCGATCGCAAACCTACAAATTCAAGCATTATATCCCCATGAAGTTCATCTATCATCTTCCCAATCACCTTTTTATTCACTCTAGGCATATTATAAATATTATTTTCGGGATAATCTGAGGTGTCAAATTTTTCTATATCACGTTTGATGTACTCGTAAATGTCATCTACATTGAATTCGTATACCCCACTATCAGGGTCTGAGTAGAGGAGTTTAAACCTACCCCTAAACACATTACATACATAATTATAGTGAAAATCATAAAGCAATAATTTGGAATTATCTAAAATGTTAAAACCTATATAAATTAGTTTATTAAGCTTCACCTCTAACTTATTCATTTCAATAATCACAAACTTTTCACTGAAAATTGTACAGCCTTGGAAATTAGGTTGAGATATGAGGTGGCGAGTCCCTCCTCTACCCACCTATTTTGTAGCAATTCGCACATCTTTATATTTTCGAGTATTTTCCATACACTTTCCAAAAACAGCATCTATGAACAATTTATAGAGATTTTTTTCGAACTCGTTGCGTGACATTTTACGTTTATTAGAGTTCAATTGTATCTAACTTTGTAGCCAGGCAGACTGTGTAAATTTCAAAACTTTATGCACCTTTTTCAAAACAAGCCCCTGTTTCAGAGAAAATTTCAAATTTTTATGATGAACAATATAATTTTTCTTAAGCAGTAGAGTGGTTAATAATTTTTTCTGATTTGATTTAGAAGATGGTGGACACATATGCTCAGGTGCTAGGGGTAAATCTTTGTGTTTATCATGCAAATGAATGGGATAGTCCAAGTCACATTCAAAAATATACCCCACATCACCATCATCAGCTAGATTCATTATATATATAAATTCAGATTGGGGTAAAACATCACACATAATAATACCTACATATTAAAACAATGGTTAAAAATAACAATTTACACTTTTATTATAAGAAATAATGCATGACGCACGTTTCGGCGGAAGAAGGTGAAGTTCCACCGAAACGTGCGTCATGCATTATTTCCTATAATAAATGTGTAAATTGTTATTTTTAACCATTGTTTTAATATGTTTTTTAATTTACACCAAGTATCGGCCAAATCAATCCAAAAAGTACCATACATATTGTTCAGATCATAGTACTGTAAATATGAGGGTGGTTTGTTGATATTATACCCCTCCCGCATATATTTATTATCAGCCCGAGCATAACGATTACTGCATTGAGATATGCCACCCCTTATACCACTTTCTATAAACATCATCATATCGACATCGGTTAAGAGCTCTAGACAAACTCCAGTTGTTTTAAGCATTGCGTCGAAACTGTAACCCGGCAAAGTATAATAATGAAGTGGATCTAGCTCGGAGGTACTCATACACGTTTCACGAAAATTTTCAAAAATATCAGCTAGCAATAAGACGTCTGTTCGCAGGTAGAGATCTGCATATTCACCTAAAGTTTTTATATTAAAATGATTCCACACTTTTTGTGCGTGACTAAACTGCTCATCAGTTATATCGCAATCGTTCAATTTATTATGAAAATTTTCACGCGATGTTAAAAATGAATCATTTAATCGCTCCCAAGAATCTACGTAATCATAAGGGAAAATACCTTTTTTATTCAACAATTGAAAATCTTCATCGGATTCGCAAAAAGCCCTAGATATTTTTTTCTGACCATCTTCCAAATATGAAGAAAGTTTATCTATACGAAAAATCTGTACGAATCTATGAACCTAAGTTCATAATTTGTTCCGTTAACCTTCTTTGAAAATGAAATATATTTATCCTTGTTCAATGGTAGAGTAACCTGGCCTGAAATTGACTCAACTAAATCTTTTAGGATGAAATGAGCATCGTAGGAACTTAAACTATGAAAAATTGTGGGGATAATGTGTGTGTTCAAAATACGTGAAACTGAACCTACCCGGTAGAGTTTACGTTTCTTACAAGGATATATAATGGAAAGATACGTATAAATGGCTTAAAGAAAAAATGTAATTATGACAATACTTTCATTTCTTATGACAGTTTTCTATTTCTAAAAAAAATGTCAACACTATCAATACATATACGATCTAAATTTTCAATACACTCCCACCTTTTGAGTACAAAGCATTGACTCAAAACCATTATTTGAAAAATCTAAAGATTCAATCTGTTAGGTATCTTAATATTTCTTCCAGATCTTGTTGTTCTTTCAGGTTTTTCCAAAAGACTAGGCTCAGTATCTCTCTGAACTAATTTTTGCTCTATTTCTTCTTTTCCTCTTACATGCTTTTCGATGTTCATTTTCATCTCCTCGTTCTCTTGAATATTCAGTTCTAATGGGAATAATCGCTGAATTGGTCTCATAAGCTGTCCTTTTGAAGTTCGCAATCCAACCAATCGAACTCTTCCATCCTTTCCCGGAAACACCTTTTCGATGACACCCAAAGGCCATTCGAGTCTCTTGCATTTCTCATTTTCTACTAAAACTATATCTCCTACTTTCACGTCTGCTACTGAATTTTTATTATTGAACAGTACCAGTTGACTCAAATATTCATCTCTGAAACGTTTTCTCTATATTTCTCTTAATTTTTGAATATACTTCAGATGTCTTCTAACGGAATTGGCATCAATGTTGTCCAAATCGAGAGTTCCATTTTCCTTTATATCCTGCATAAATATCGATGGGGTCAAAGGTATCAAATCGTTGCTATCCGACAAATACTTCAAAGGTCTCGAATTAACCACAGCTTCACAATCGCATATTACTGAATTCAGTTCTTCATAGGTTAAGCTTGCTTTTCCCAATTGCTTTCTCAATAAATCCTTCACAATCCTTATCAGACGTTCCCACCATCCGCCCCACCAAGCTGCTGCTGGTGGATTGAATTTCCATTCGATTCTTTGTATAATACTGACTTCCTGAATTTTATCCCAATCTAAATTCTGGAAATAATTTTCAGTTCCAACAAAATTTTTACCATTATCGCTGTATATAGTTGATGGACGTCCTCTGCGAGCAATAAATCGTCTTAAAGATAATATGAACGAATCAGTTGATAGGTATGTTACAATTTCCAAATGAACTGCTCTATAAACAGCACAGGTGAAGAGACATATCCATACCTTTTCCTTAGTACGCAGGAAAAGTGGACCAGCAAAATCAACCCCTACAATTTCAAAAAGAGATGCATCTCTCACTCGATCATTTGGTAATGCTATGGTTACATTTCCCAATCTTTTAGCATTGAATCTTTTGCATTTCATGCATTTATTCAATACTCTTTTGACTGTTCTTCTTCCACTAGGAATCCAAAATTTTTCCCTGATTTTATTCAGTAAACTTTGCAAACCAACATGACAATTTTGCGTATGAAAATGATTTACAATTTTTATAGTAACAGGATGCTTCGAAGGTAACAGGACAGGATATAGAAAATCATGTGAATCATCACGTTCTGTAATTTTTGTTCTAATCCTGATAATTCCTCTGTTATCTATGATAGGGCATAAACTGAGGATCTTTCTATCTTCAGTACCATCGAATGATTCATTCTGTATCATTCTGAGCAGCACCGTTTCTGCTTTTTCAATTTCTTCAGAACTAAGACTTCCTTCCCTTCTAGAAGTGGAATTTCGACAATTGAATGTGAATCTAATTAACCAAGCAATCATATTCAAATTTTTCTGATATTTCGAGAAATATTGATAAAATGTGGAAAAATCATTCGAAATATTTATGAAAGATACAACGTTCTTTCTCTTTTCCTCAACTATTTCAGTTTCATTCACTTCAAATTTCTGTACTGGCCAGTCGTTTCGGTTATTCAACCAAACTGGTCCCTCCCACCATCTTGATTTCAATAGTTGATTCGGTAAACATCCTCTAGATGGGAGGTCAGCTGGATTCAAATGACCAGGTACATGAAACCAGCAATCTTTTGAAGTGGAAAGTCGAATTTCCTGAATTCTGTTCCATACGAATGGTTTCCAAATATCATCTCGTCTAATCCAGGACAGAACAGTTGTTGAATCGGTCCAACAATATTTTTCCAAATCACAATTTTCCATACTTTCTAGAACAGAATTCAACAGTCTTACACCTATGGTGGCCCCCAACAGTTCAAGTTTAGGGATTGTCAACTTTTTCATTGGTGTTATTCTGTTTTTAGCTTGAACTAGTTGAATCCTGACACCATACAATGATTCAGTTCTTAGATAGATTACTGAAGCATATGCCTCATTGCTTGCATCGCAAAACATGTGTAAACTGTAACTCATACAATGTGACATTGATATCCAACGTGGAATCTGAAATTTTGCCAAAACATGAATACCATCGAGCCAATTCAAGAACTGATTCTTGATATCTTGTGGAATCTCCGCATCCCATCCAATCTTCAAAGACCATGTCCTTTGTAACAATATTCTAGGACAAATATGAACTGGACATGAAAAACCAATAGGATCAAAGATCTTATGAGCAATTGATAAAATAACTCTTTTAGTGATAACATCGACTTCGATATTTTTCAACCATTCAAAGTTGATTTGTAGCGTATCATTCACCCTATTCCAAGAAAGTCCTAATACTGGTGACAGTTTTTCCTGCAAGCTGTCATCTTTGGCACTCTCTGGCAAAGAATATTCCCAACCACGTAGATCAAATTTTCCCAGTAACATCAACTCACTGGATTCTGAAATGAAGTGTCGAAGTTCTTCTTCGTCAGCAACACTTGTTACGCAATTATCGACATAAAAACTCTTCATCAGCTTCTGAATTGTCGATTTTCTGAATTTGTCCATGGGATTCTCGAGAAATTTATTCAAATGAAAATAAATAACTGATGCTAACATGAAAGGACTACATGTGACACCGAACACAACTCTTGCATGACGATAAACTTTGAGATTTCTATCATGATCATACCATAGAAACTTCAAGAAATTCCTATCTTCCTTTTTTAAACTAATCTGTAGGAAAGCCTTTCGAATATCAGATACGACCCCAATCTTCTCGAATCTGAAACGAATAAGTATCGAAGATATAATTTCGATCATGTTCACGCCTTTCTCGAGACAATCATTTAATGAAGGGTGATTCTTTTCTTTTGCAGATGCATCGAATACTGGGCGTAACTTTGTTGTTGAACTACTCAATTTGATAACATGACGATGAGGTAAATAATAACCGTCAGCTTCATACTTTTCAATCAAAACCTCTTCTATGATTCCCTCATGGAGCCAATCATTGAAAACAGCATCATATTCACTATAATATCCATCGATATCCAACTTTTTCATGAGACCATCCAAACGTCTTCTAGCAGAAACAAAATTGTTCGGTAATGAAGGATGACCATCTATCCACATCAGACCGACTTCATATCTTTTTTCATCATTCGAAGTGATAGATTCTAAAAATGTTTCCATCAAAGCTGCTTCATGTTCCCTTCTATTCTCCTTCTCATTAGGGTCAGAAATGCCTAAGACATCTAAATTCCAAAAACTTGTTATATCATTTTTACAAAATAATGAAGTAACTATCATGGATGAAGACCTTGAAATATCATGATATCCACTAGATGTCCTGCCCATCAGAGTCCAACCTAATTTTGTCTCCATAGCAACCAGACCACATTTCAAAATATGCTTATTGCCAGTCAATAACTTTCCAGCTATATCAGCACCTAATAAAATTTCTATTGGACCATCTTCTGTATCGGTTATGAAAATTCCTAATTCTACAAGTTCTGACTTCCAAGGACCATCTCGAATTGAAATAATTTGACTACATATTACTGCTTGACTGAGAGCATCGAAATTACATGTGTATTTTCCATCGACATTTGTCATGGAGACATTTTAGCAATGATGATCCACAACATCGGAATGAATACCACCAAAAAGAGCATGTATAATTTGCTCTTTTTTCCATGATACATAGCCCATTTCTGTTGCCAAATGATTAGAAATATAAGATCGCTGGGAACCTGTATCAATGATCACTCTGACGAAACGTGATCTACCAGAACCACAAACTTTGACTACTAGAGTTTGTAAAAAGGTTCCGTCAAACGAACAATTGGATAAACTTTCGACAGTAACACCACATTCTGACTTCGCCTTGGGATCGGCTCTTTCCACTATATGCTGCGATTTTTTATTACACATCAAAGTGGCATGTCTATCTCCACATATAGAAATTTCGAGAGATATGTCCAAATTTCATACATAAATAACATCTGCCATTACTTATCAAAATTTTCCTTTTATCGTCGAATGATAATCTATTTGTGTTACTATCATCACAATCTATAGATAAATGACCCGTTTTCTTACAAAATACACATTTAACTGGCTTATTACTATTAGCTAAAACAGACGCAGTAGGAACTGGCGCACTAGATGTACTTGTTGAACCGAATTCAAATTTCTTTCGTTGAGGTGCTTCGAAACTATTTTTAACAAGAGAAATTCTCTGTTCATTTTCCACTTCTCTGCTCATAAACTCCATTTATTTATCAAATTTAGATTTCAAAGGTGTTGTCGAATCAAAATTGCTACTACGCTGCCAAACTCTTAAAATGTCCTCTGGTAAACATGATTCTACTAACGGATAAATCATGGCCGCACATTTATCTGATGTTACACCTAGAGTTTCCAAAGATCTCAATTGAGATTCAATCTGATCATACAAGAAACTTAATTTTGTTTTGGAGTTCAAATTTGTTAAAATTAACTTCAACAACTCTCTTACGTAGACTTCTACTAATAGATCTTCACGTCCAAAACGAGACTTGAGACTTTCTATAACCTTTGGGTAATTCTCAGCAGAAGGTGGGTAACTTTCCACAAGTTGTCGGGCACGGGAGTTGATATTGGTTGCCTGAATTAAATATTGAAATTTATCTTCATTAGGAATAGAATCATCTGCATGAACTCTCTTAAACTGAGCCCAAAAAGACAACCAATTTTTTATTTCTCCAGAAAATTTGATCAGTTCAATCTTGGGTAACTTAATATTCCGCCTAACTTGACTCGAGCTAACATCAGATAGTTCAGAGAGAGAATTTTTATTGAAATATCTATCTATTTTCGTCTTGAGCCTATTATATTTACTCAACAACTCATCAGACCTTGCTACTTCAGCGTCCATTTCTTCTCCTGGCGTATCACCATCTAACATCTTGTCTAACAACTGCCTATCCAAATCTTGAATAACTCCAATCTTCTGATCCAATATCATGACGCTTCCTTATACATCACCCATATCAAAATCATCATTATTCATTAGTTCCACCGTTTCTTGATAAATTCGTATGAATGAAGTTCGGTGAACATCTAAAGCCTTCAATAATTTTTCCATCGTACGTCCTGTCACGATCGCCAAATGTTCAAAATACGTGAAACTGAACCTACCCGGTAGAGTTTACGTTTCTTACAAGGATATATAATGGAAAGATACGTATAAATGGCTTAAAGAAAAAATGTAATTATGACAATACTTTTATTTCTTATGACAGTTTTCTATTTCTAAAAAAAATGTCAACACTATCAATACATATACGATCTAAATTTTCAATAGTGTGATTCCTTATAGTTTGAGTTACAGGATTGATGACTAGGCCCCCGATAATTTTTATTTTTAATGAAGTGATTATGATTTCTACATTTAATATCATTCTCGTTGAATGGTCCTTTACATGTGTGACGTGTAGTGGTTGGTGAATTAAATTCACTCATTTCATCCTCCGTCAATTCATCCATGGGATAATTTGTTTTCAATTTTTCATCTACAAAATATGAAATTTCCTGAAGTTTTTTCACGAACCATTCAGAGCACTGTGTGTCCGATAAGTTTCAAATCGTGATAAGGATGGATCGTAAGAGCAATGTAAATAATAAGCTATGCTGAAGGCCTTATGTTTTTGATATTTTCCCGTTGATGAAAACGATTTTTCACTCAATGGCTCATCGTATTTCTCAAGTATACTCTCAATATCTGCATACATACAGAATTTCACTTTTTCCTGGTCTGCAAAATTCTTAAATCTCAAATATCTATCAGCTTGATAAGGTAATTTTATTGAGCATTTATTACTGAGAAACATTTAGATTTATGATCCTTCAAAAGTTTCTCCTGTTGAAAATGATTCAAGAATCTGTGACAAAAATAAAGTTTTCCATTATGTTCTGAAATTTGACTACTAAGCAGAGCCGATAGATTTTCAATTAATACAAAATGACAATCACATTTCATCAAAATCATAATCACAATCATAATCACAATCATGGTCGACATCCATGTTTTCCACGTTTACGTCATCATTGTCCATCGATAGAATTAAAAGATTAATTGGTTCAATTTCAATATTATTATTTCTACTCAGCATAACTGGATAAATTTTTTCACTTTTATAAATGTATACATTGATTGATAAATTATTCATAATTTCAAATTTGGAAATGTCTTTTAGCTTGATTGGAAATTCAATTCCATCAAACTTTAAAATATTTTTAAAATGTGGATAATTATTTTTACGCTGTCTTTTCTCTTTATCTGTTGGATATAATGCCGCGACTACTGACCATAAAAAACAAAAGGAATCATCGTTTTGAATATTTATAATTCCATTGTTTTTTTGTAGAGCCCTTGGTGTTTTTACATACGTTGAAAGACCACATTCTATCGAATCTAATTGATTAATGTTAACTTTCAAATTTGAAATTTCCACTAATGACCATCCAGAATCCCGTTCCTGAAATTCCTCCAACTCCCTCAAATATAGTGAGGAAACGTATTTTTCATACCACTTGTTATCGAGCTCATTTGAATTTGGCTGGAGAAAAACTCCCGTTAATATTGTATTAACTTTATCATTCCCGAGTTTTTCTCCAACTGTTTTCGAACTTTTTTTGTGAAAATTTTGAAAGCTTCAATGAAAAATGTTATAGGATCTTTAATTTTCAAATTGATAATAATACCTGTGCATATTCTTCGTTTGAAACAACTTTCCGTGTCTTGCCACATTAAATTACTTCCAACATTTTTCTTATTTTTCGAAGAGAAAGCAGCAACATATTGAACACCAGCGCCAATTTTCTTCTTCTTCTGCAGATTTATCTTCTTCAAAATCAATTGCTGTCTATATTGTTGGAGTAGGGCAAGAGAGTGCTCTAGACTGTGAGGATTTTCAAATTCGTTTGTTTCGTGAATTTTCATTCTTATAGCCTTTTTCAGCAGACGAATATTTTTGTTATTAATTTTCATATATCTCATCACCTCATCCAGAGTTTTTATTAGAGATAATGCTTCACGTATTTTCTTCACAACCATTGTTGCTAAGGAGGAGACAGATTTAGCAGTTGACACGTCCATTTCTGTTTTTTTATTGGCTATATTAAGCTAATTGTCTTCAATACAATACAAATTTGACACACACTCTCGCTCTTGCTTCCACTAATATGAATAATCGGTAGACAATTGTTTCAACTTTGTTTCAGATTTTTTCAATTCATGTAATAACTTTTGCGGTGATTACTCTTGAAAATAGACAAACGTGCATGAAAATTCAACGATTTCATTCGATTATGAAACTTATATCGAATGAAAGAGTATACTCAAGCTAAGCTTTATATATCCAGATTCATCCCACAGGATCAGCGCACCTGCATCGTGAGAATCCAGAATCATTAAGCTGCGTCATTAATTCCTACTTAATACGCAAAACGTCATTCCATCATATTTTATTCGATCCTTATCTTGAGAAACCAGAATCATTAGTTTTTCAGATCCAGATTCATCCCACATGATCAGTGCACCTGCACTGTGAGAATCCAGAATCATTGTATAGACATCGTTAGAAACAGGATACATTAATTTTCAAACAAAAAATATAGTTGCATTCATTCCATACATTAGCGCACCTGCCTTAATTATTTCTTCGACTTCACACAAGTCCCGACTCGTCTCCACGTATTCCTATCTGGGAATACAGAGGAATGAAGGTCAATTCAGTTTATAATTACTCACATATCCACATTTTTAGCAAACAACATCATTTAATCTATAGACAAGTCCCGACGCGTAACGAGAGATCCCTTTTCACCCTCCCCATCGACTCATTAGATAGGGAAATCGAGGATAATTTATTTTAATAACCCCTTTAATTACTTACATATTCACATTCTTTAACAAACCATATTAATATTTAATTTATAGACAAATTCCGGCCCCGTCTTCTAGACTCAGTAGCGTAACAAGCAATTCGAAAATTCAAGGGGGTCGTTCAAAATGGGTAGTTTGTCTCCATTCTCTCTTATATACTCTACTCCGAAACAAAATTAAACTATTAAACACAACTACATCTCATACAAAACACAAGTAAACTGATGTAAACAAAGCAATCTATGGCCCATACGTTAGTAATATTCGACAACGGTAGAGGGAGTACTGCTTATCTACGTTCGCCAATTGTTCTGATTTGAGATGAATTTTTTGTTACCGCAGTATCATTTAAAAGTTGGTTCGAATTATTGTAAAATGAGTTGTTAGGGTTTCTCAATTCGATGATTTTTCTTAGGCAATATATTTCTGCTACTTCAATATTTTTAGCGTTGTTTTTGCGGTGCTTAGTAATGTTGTATAGCCATATTCCAATACCTAGAGGCCTGCATATCATCTTATATATTGTGCTGTTGCTGATTAATCCTAGGTTTTTGTAGGTGAAAGATCTAAAGTGTCCTGCTCTAGCGATAACTGCTTTCTTCTGTGTTTTTATGTGTGCTTTGAAATTAAGTTTATCTATTTGTATGCCCAGGTACCTACACATACTTGTAGGTATGATCGTCTTATTTCCCAGTATGATCTTTTTATGCTTTTATTTATTGTGGTTTCATGTGTAATTAAAGTTGTTTCATCAGCGAATTGTAGTTCATTTATTTATTAAATTTGGGGCTATGTTGCCCTACGACCTTATAGTCTATATCACCCCCCCATCAGAGTTGTTTTCTGTAATATGCCATCGCCTTCTAGTTCCAGAGTATTAATAAATTCCAATATCTCAGAAGGCTTCAAGGATGTTATGTCCTCACTCCTACAAGTTTCTTGACAAAAGCATTTCTTTCGTTGGCTTGCAATGGCGAGGCATTCTGTAGCCAGGTGAATAGGAGTTTCCTCTTCCTCCCCACATAATCTACGCTCTTCAGTTTCTGATAATCCTATTCTCATCAGATGCTTCCTGATGCGACAGTGTGCTGTAGAGAAGCCAGTGAGGAGGTGTAGTTTATTCTTACTGAGATCCAGATATCCTTTGGATCTTGTAAATTTCAAAGTTACGGAAGAACTTTTTGGAGTGATCCTAAGAGTGTTTCTCTTTCGGTTTCCTCCTTCTCCCGAAACTCTCTTTTATATGTGTATTTTCATATACCACAAAAAGGTTCTGGACGAGTAAATGGCGTTTGTGCTTCTTTTCTGGCGAGTAAATTGGCCTCTTCATTTCCCTTGATTCCTGCGTGACCAAGAACCCAGACTAAAGAGACCCTATTATTCTCATCAATGTCATTGAGTTTCCTTTGGCACTCCCATATCAACTTTGAATCGATTACACGGGAGCTCAATGCTTTTACAGACACTCGACTACCAGAATGGATAGCTATGTTGCATTTCTGATAGTTTCTTCCTAGGGTCATATCTAGATATCTATCGATTGCCAGAATTTCTGCTTGAAATATGCCCGAACAGGAGACAAACAGTGCGCACTTGGTGCCTGTCCCATATACACCAGCGCTAGCTCCTGTAGTGGTTTTTGAACCATTTGCGTAACATTTTATGGTATTGCCTTTGAATCTTTGGGTGGTGGATTCCCTTTCCCATTCTTCCTTTTTACTTAGCATCGTAGTGAAGTTCTTCTCAATGCTTAATTTCTTTACCATCACATCACTAGGGAGGTTCGCTGATGAGATGTAATTGGTCAGAGAGCTCTCTGACTTTTAATCCTCTCACCACCTGTGCCCTCCTTAGATATGCTAAGAATGGCCTCATGGGCTAACCTGTCGATCACTAGATGTAGAGTTGTGGGATCTGTAATGATCTCAAGTGCCCTAGTTGAGCACGTTCTCATAGCTCCCGTGATGCACACACAGTCCAGTCTTTGCACTTTGTCGATCATTTTCCTTGTACTTGTCTGACCTGCTTTGGCATGCCAGAGTACTACCCCATAAGTAATTATTGGTCTCACAATCATGCCGTACATCCATCGCAAGTATTATAGGGTTACAGCCCCAATTCTTACCAGATAGTCTTCTACACGCCATCAGAGCCCTTGTTGCTTTACCAGCAACGATATCAATATGTTTGTTCCACAGAAGCTTGCTGTCCAGGGTTATTCCTAGACTTTCAACTTCAGACTTACATTCTATGGTATCTCCATTTAATAGGAAGGATTTTATGGCAGGAAGTTTTCTCTTCCGGGTGAAGGGAATTACTGTGGTTTGGTGGGTTAATATTCAGCCCTACTGACAACCACCACTGCTCAATAATTCTGTGGCGCTCCTGTAGTAAATCACATAGGGTGCCCTCATATTTACCTTTAACTATTAAGACTATGTCATCAGCATGCTGACATTTGTGAAGTGGTGTATTCTCCTGATTCTCCGTTCTAATATCCACTACTTTCTCTATCGTTTTAAGTAAAACGATGTTAGGAAGATGGCTCTGAAAGATCTAGGATCAGTACCGTCTTTTTTCCCTATTTTTGGAATGGAGGTTACTCTTGCTCTTCTCCATTCTTTAGGTGTTTGACCCAATTCCAAGCTGTTTCTTGTTATTTTCAGCAGATGGGGAAAACTCTCCACCACCCCTTTCTGCAGGAGTACCGGAAAACCCCATCCACTCCTGGGGATTCAACGGTTGAAACGTGCTTATTGCCCATTCAAGTCGTTGCCTTGTAAATATTTCCCTAGCAATATCTCAGTCCTCCTTTCGGGAGTTCTTGGCGTGCTCCATTTCTGTTTAAATGCTGCTTACGAGTTCACTACCTAGAAAGTGCATTTTGGGAAGAAGAATCGACCTTTCCTCTTCTCCTTCAGTGTATGACCCGTCTGGCTTCTTGAGTGACATTGTGGGGTTAGCATAACTTTCTGTAGTCTGGCTGTGGGAGTGGAAGTGATATTTTCACAAAAGGCTTGAAAATTAAGCCTCTTGGCCTTCCTGATCTCCTTATTGTACTGAGTGAGATTCTCACTGCACCCCTGCCAGTTGAAGTCTCGTTTAGCTCTGTTGAACAGCCGACGGACCTCCCTTCTGTGGTTTGACAGTTTCTCGTTCCACCAAGGAGCATCCTTTCTTGATCGAGCCTTAGTCAATGGGCAAATGAAGTAAAAAGCCTCATTAATTGCCCCAATTACCTGCTCGCATCTTTGTTCCAGATCGTAATTTATTCATCAGATTGGATCTGCAAAGAGACCAATCCATCTTTCTAGGATTTCAAATTGAGGACGACGAGATGGTATCTCTCTCTACCTTGAACTCGATTATTCTATAATCGGAGAGTGATGGTTCGTCTATCACACTCCATGGAGTGCCTTTTTTCTTGGCAGAATCATTCGCAATCGTTAGGTCCTGGACCTTTTCTCTTGCTCTCGTCACAAAGGCAGGCGTTGTCCCCACATTCAGGGTCTCGAGATTGTTAGCTAAGAGATATTCAAGTAAGCACTATCCTCTGGTGTTGTTGTTCGTGCTTCCCAAAAGAATGTTATTCGCGTAGGCATCACAGCCAATTATGATTGGCAGCCGTATGCTGTTGCAGTATTGCACTAGTTTATGTACTTCCTCTGACGGTGTTAGCGGCCCATCTCCAGCGAAGTATGCAGATGCAATAACAGTGTCTTGGTCAACGCCCCCCAACATTGAGGTGTACCATGATTGGGATCAGGTCCCGAGACATGTACTCTGAAACACAAATATATTTGATGTTGTTTCTTATGGACACATAGGTACGTGGAGACACTTGACTATGGTCGTTAATCAGACTTGAATCATTAAATGCCAAACCCTTTCTTTGTTGGTCCAAAGTTCGATCAGAGCAATGCCCAATTGCAAACATGCAAATAACCTCGTGATTACAGCTGAAGCTGATGCAGGTTCACTTGCGCTACCTTCGTGAAGATGAAGGTCTATTGTGTAGGGTGAGAGAAGCTGGTTATCAAGCCTCTACATGTCCCCCTCCATTGTCTCCTCTTGTCCTTCCTCAAGTTCCATACGCAAAGTATCCACGCCAGAATTCGAGCAGGTTCCTTGATCTGTGGTCAGACCCTCAATCCCCCCGGAGCACGGAGGAAGTCTACGCGTTCCCAGTTATCCCAGCAAAGCCGCAGTGGATCTCAGGCTGGCCCACACCAGATCTTTCGTTCTCTCCCAGCACTTGGGGTTCTAGAGATGTGGAGGGCATCTCCAAGGCTCTCGAACTCTCCGCAGGGCGGTCCTCCTTTCCTAGTCCCGAGACAGGGATGCGCCCGAATCGAAAGTTCAGTTGACACTTGCCTATGGTCGTAAATCAGACTTCATCAGAGTCATTTCCTGGCAAACCCTTGATTTGGCCTTCTCTGTTGATCCAGGGTTCTTGGATCAGATGAATGCACAATTGCATGCTTGCAATATCCCCGTGATCACAGCTGAAGCTAACTTCGCGTGATGCAGGTTCACTTGCGCTACCTTGGTGAAGATGAAGGTCTATTCCTATTGTATAAGATAAGAGTAGCTGGTTATCCAGCCTCTACATATCCCCCTCTTTCATCTCCTCCTATCCCTCCTCAAGTTCCATACGCGAAGTATCCTCGCCAGAATTCGAGAAGGTCCCTTGGTATGTGGTGAGAACCTCAGCCCCTCAGGGAACTATGGAAGTCTCCACCTTCCCAGGTGTCCCAGCATAGCCGGAGCATATCTCAGGCTAACCCACACCAGAGCCTCCGCTTCTTCCCTGCAATTCGGGTTCTAGAGATGTGGAGGGCATTTCCGAGTCTGTTGAACCCTTCGCAGGACTGTATATTTCCTAGGCCCGATACAAGGATGCGCCCGAAGCGAAAGTCAATCGTGAGGATCGTTTCTTTTCCCTTCTTTCTGGATCTCAGAATTTTCCATTTGTTGAGGATGGAATTCTGCACCTCAACCAGTCGGAGGTTTTTTTCCGACTCCACATCAATGCTTCTTGGAAAGAACAGCGCTACCAATTCGGGTCCGTCACAAGAATTCAATTTTGACACTGACTTTATCAGCCAGTCCACCTATGCTTGAGATCCACAGTCCACCAGCATTATTCCACAGCGGAAATGGATGCCGGTGAAGTGGACCCCCTTCTCCATACTTTGGCACATGTCTCTCACCAATTTGTTTTCAAGGGAGGTGAGTTGTCCGACTTTTAGGACAGCCCTAGGGTAGTCCTTGGAAACTAGTCCCACCCTGGTGGCCTTCCCTGTCGTTAACAGCTGAAGGTGAAGGGTTTCTCTGCACCTCCTCCAGTGGTTTTTGTTTTATTGCCATCCATATATGGTCCTACGAGTTGCTATGGGTCAAAACAGTCCACCTCTGCAGAGTTAAGAGGTTTGATACATTGGAGTTCCGCCCTGATGCTCCAAGACGAATGCGAGAAAACGGAGTGTAAACAACGAGGGCAATTTTTGCCGTCTGAAGAAAAATACTTTCCGTTGTAGGTTCACCTTCTATTAATAATGAACGGAGTAGGAGACAGTTCAGAATTCATAAGAATGGAAATAAAGTGAAGACCATTATAACTGAGGCTATAATAAATCTCAATACACAGGGACTTTTAAATAATTTGGATATTTTGAATAAGGGAAAATACGCCATTGTAAATGTAACGTAACACTGACTGCCTGATGATATGGACACTAGAACACTGAATACCTATCTTGAATTTTCGAGTGGGCAGTTGTTACATACGAAGAAGTTTAGTCCAGGATGGTACATTTTCATTAGGAACGATATAGATTGTGCCCCTTTAACAACCACTAGTAGTATTTCTGTACTGTGAAAGGTCATATTGAGATGGCGGTGGTTATTGTGAGGTGCATGCATTTTGTTTGTGTATATGTGTATAAGACAACTAAAGTATTGCTTTAAAAAACGTTCAGGACGACTACTTGTGCCCTGTGTGATACTGAAGAGGTGGGGGTTTATTAATGTTAATTTTCTCCGTCGATCTCTCAACAGACAGAAGGTTATAGAAACGATGAAATCTTATGGTTACATAGAATACCTATTTAAATTATTAGCCATCAAGACGAACAAATATATCTAGTACATGCATCGATAATACTTTTACAAATATATCACCTTATAGACTACTACTCTCACGTCATCAAGATTCAGAGAATGCCAACTGGTGAAGTCTTTACAGTAAGCTACACTAGAGACCTAAATGACAGTAGCGTTGAGACTTTTTTAGCGCACTCGGGAGGTGGAGACTGGAAATGTACACATATTCTTAGAACGGTTACATAACCTTGTGGTGGACAAATTCGACAGTGCCTTCCCAAAAATTAAAACAAGACGAAAGAAATCGAGCCAAAACGTTGGTCGCTATTTGGAGTCGAAACAGTCAAACAGCGGGAACAGCGCATGGAGCCAGCTTATACGATTTTTAGGGTAAGAAAGGACGCTGTCTTGGCCATTGTATAGAAAGGTACGCACATTATCCAGGAAAACATTGGAAACTAAAACCAAAATGCTTAACACCAGAAGAATTATCGAAGCTGACAAGAAGAGTATAACAATTTGGGAGGGCATAAACTGAAAAACAGGATCAAGGAAGTCGGAGAATCGCTGACTTTCAACGAATTCAGCAATTTGTGGATGTTGGGCACAGCTCACTAATGCGAACGACATCTAGAGGAGGGTAAGAATAGATAGTGCAAAAGAAAAATTGGGGAATTGTGAAATAAAAGAACCCAGATGGGTGTTTCTTGTACCGAAAAGTTCACAGGAAGTCATTGAGGAAGTTTATAGGATGCCAAGTAAGTTCTCACTCGACATTTACGGCTTTTCAGTTAAATTATTCAAAAAAATGATAGGGCATTTAATAAAACTTTTGATTTACTCGGTGAATGGTTTTTTCCCAAACGAATGTTGTCCGGCTGAGGGTGGCAAGAGTAATACCGGTATACAAGGAGGGAAGTATAAACCAATGAGGAAGCTTCAGACCTGTGTCTGTCCTTCCCGTTTTCTCGGAAATATTGAAGGCTCTGATTAAGAATACACTGATGCCTTATCTCGAGAGCAAATCTGTTTTAAGTATGGATCAACATGGATTCAGAATGCCTAGATGGACGCTAACAAAGGTGATTGACGTGATAGAATTTATTTTAGGTGCCTTGGAAAAAAGGGAGGAGTGATCGATGGCATATAAAGCTGTGTAAGGAGTTTTACATTGTGGTTCATGAGAACTTGATGAAAAAGCTGCACTATTGCGGAATCAGTGGCCCGGCCCTGTGCATTAGGTAGTCGCATCTGAGGGATAGGTGCCGGTCGTTGATTGGAAGATGGATATATCTCAGAGAAGGCGAGTGATTCGGGGTGAACCACAAGGCTTAATAGTCGGTCCTCTTTTAAATATCATATACACGAATGACATGTTTGATAATATTATATCTGGAGGGGAAAGGGTACTCGCTGATAAAACTTTCTTAAATAGGACAAGAAACAGGACTGAGCTTGAGAAGAGGTCCCGGTACACCATGGAAGAACCTCAAAATTGGTTAATGGTCAATGATCTGGTATTGAACGTAGAAAAATTACAAAAATTGCTGGTAACCATGAGGAGTGATGTTGGGTGCGCTGAGACGAGACTTTTCGACTTTCAACCGAATGGCACTCTTTCTGAGGTGACTCAATTGGATAGACTGTGTGAGACACATTCATCTGAGTTATTTTTCATCATAAGAATAAACTGATTGGTGGGCGAAGAAACTGCATTACTCACCTTGTATGCTCATTTTGATAGCTATCTATGAAGTTTTTATTTGGGGACCAACAACTGTCTTGAATAGAGTGTCTATAAAACAGAAATAGGGTATTAGAATTTTGCTGATGCGTCAAGGATCTCAAGCTGTAGGGAATTGTTCAAATGCATATTCACTATTCAAGGTTACTATATTCTGGCTTCTCTTACACACTTCCCTGAGAAGAAAGCTGCACGGATTATACACTCTGAAATTTCAATAATCAAATTATGTATGATATAATAGATAACCATGGTCAAATTTATATATCAAATAAAGTGAACAAGAAAATTCTTCAATAATTCTAAATTATCAAACAATTTTCCAAAGTCCATTCCATACGCCACTGTCGTAGAGTCGCCATCTTCAAGTCAGCAGGTATTTGATCTCGCGGCGAAATTCTGCATTTTCGATCTAAACAGTGAATTGTTGGTTCCTAATATCTTTGGCGGAGGGCGCTATGGGTTGTTATCCATATAGTAATTCGGCCGTGATTTGTATAAGGGGACAAGAAATGTGTCAGTTCACTATGGGTCAAGTAAGTTGTACTGAAAAGATCTAATAAGATTGAAACAGTTGTACAGGGTGGGCCAAATTGGACACTTTTAAAGGGAAAGTCCTGTTTTTAAACTAGATAGATGAAAACTGATGGCGGTGGCTGAGGCTCAATTTTTATGACAAACTCAATGGTGAAAACCGCATATCGATATATGTCATCGTTTCTGAGTTACAGCATGTTTTTCGAAAATGTTCATTTTCGAAAAATTGTTGTAACTTTTTTCCTGTCAAAAATTCTTTGGTTCTATGAAAACATTTTCGAAACACTTTTTCACGTAGAATTCAATGGTTTGAGTAATTCTTTTTTTCATATCATACATCAATAGTTATTGACGGAAAAATCATTTTTTAAAATGAGACACCCTGTATATTTATGCATATTACGATAGAACTTAAAATTACCATTTCAAAAATGTAGCACACTTGCCGTTTTACTAGGGTCATCTCTGAAATTCAGAGCTTTCAAGTTTATTCATGTAGACTTTGAAACGCACACTATGAACAAATTAGGCTTTGGACGAAGCGGCAATAAAACAGGAAGCAAGTGTTCACTAGTAGCTGTCAAATTTTGATATAAGTAGTAAAGGCGCCCTTCAATTTGTGGTTTTTATTCATTTTTCAAACACATTTGCAATGAAGTATGATAATTATGAAAAATGGGATATGATAGTCTGTTTTATACTAACCGGAAAATGTAGATGCAGCAAACAATTTATATTGTGTGAGGTATCCAGATAGAAGGCAATCTTTTAGAGACATTTTCGCAAGATTGCAACACAACCTAATTGATGGTGGTCAATTTGAAAAGATAAGGCCAAAATGATATGCATCAACTAGGGATAGGGAATTGAAAGAAATAGTCGTTTTACGAGCTGTTGCTAATAATGCGAAAACGTCAATGTGAAATTTAAAAATTACAACAGGCCTACCAAGAACTCACGTTAGGCGAATTTTGAAAAAGTATAAATTCAAGCCATACAGGCCCAGAAGAGTTCATGAACTCAGACCAGGAGATTTTGAACGTCGCATGGATTTTTGCCACTGGTTCCTGGAAAATTGTAACCAAGTGCTTGATTTTTCATCAAATTGTATTTGCCAAGATGAAGCTTATGTCAGCAGTGCCGGTATTTTCAACCGCTATAAATCTCATTCTTGGGCACAACAAAAACCTCCTTCTATTGTGAAGCAGAGAAGTCAAGGAAGATTTGGATTCAATGTATGGGCAGGTGTTTTTAGGGGTAGAATTATCAGCCCCGTCATTTATAATGGCACTCTAGCTTCTCAGAGGTATTTAGAAATATTAAGGCAACATATTGAACCCCTTGTTGACGAATTGGTGCTAATGGAGCTCAGGAAAATATATTTTCAGCAAAACCGGACTTCGCCTCACAAAACAATTGCAATTGTCTGCAATTTTTTGGCTGCAAATTTTGGCAATAATTGGATAGCTAACCAAGGACCCAACCGTTGGCCGTCAGGTCACCGGACATAACGCCTATGGACTTTTACCTCTGGCGAAGGTTGAAAGATCTTATTTTCAAACTTTCGACATTTTGCACACTTCTTCTAAAGAAATAT
Source organism: Cynegetis impunctata (assembly GCA_030704885.1). Classification (NCBI taxonomy): domain Eukaryota; kingdom Metazoa; phylum Arthropoda; class Insecta; order Coleoptera; family Coccinellidae; genus Cynegetis; species Cynegetis impunctata. Next base: position 30,624 of record JARQZK010001660.1, read on the forward strand.
TTTGTTCTTTATTATTATTATTATTATTGTTTTAGTTTTATTTATTAGTGTAAATATAGTATAAATTTTTATCAGCTTTACTGAAGCTATGAGTTTTAAGTACTGCTGTCAACAGCTTTCCTAACCATTGATAGCTACTAGTGAACACTTGCTTCCTGTTTTATCGCTGCTTCGTCCAAAGCCTACTTGTTCACAGTGTGCGTTTCGAAGTCTACATGAATAAACTTAAAAGCTCTGAATTTCAGAGATGACTCTAGTAAAACGTCAAGTGTGCTACATTTTTGAAATGGTAATTTTAAGTTCTATCGTAATATGCAGAAATATACTGGGTGTCTCATGAAAAAAAATTAATTTTCTGTCAATAACTGTTGATGTATGATTTGAAAAAATAAATGACTTAAACCATTGAATTCTACGTAAAAAAGTGCTTCGAGGATGTTTTCATAGAACCAAAGAATTTTTGACAGGAAAAAAGTTATAGCAACTTTTCGAAAATGAACATTTTCGAAAAACATGCTGTAACTCAGAAACGATGATAGATATCGATATGCGGTTTTCACCATTAAGTTTGTCATAAAAATTGAGCCTCAGCCACCGCCATCAGTTTTCATCTATCTAGTTTAAAAACAGGACTTTCCCTTTAAAAGTGTCCAATTTGGCCGACCGTACACCGATCTTGAGTCGAGGTGACTTGACGTTTCCTATTATTCACTGTTGCATTGTGAATGCAGATTTCGCGTCGCAGAATTTAAGCATACAGCTTCCTTGGAAATTGTTTGATAATGTTGAATTATTAATAAAATTTTATAAAACATGTTTATACAGGGTGTTCCTTGAAGAAATGCTAATATTTAAGGGGTGTTTCTTCGACTCATTTCAAGAAAAAAACTACATGTGTATGTATGTCCTAAAAGTCCTAACTTTGTACAAAAATTTTCATTTTCTCTGCCAGTAGCGTTCGTACGGGTTTTGAAATGAATATTAAAAAAAAAAAATACTGCGCCACTGCACAAACATTTCCACACCGCATCAGATTTATGAGGAATTGATCCTGAAGTGGAACGAGTTTTAATTTTTTAAGCCAAAAATATTCGTCAGACAAAGAAAATCCATGAAATCAAATTTGTTCAAAAATGAATGAGGATCTTGAAAGTAATTTTTATTTCAAGAGAAAGCAGTGGCGTAGTATTTTTTCTCCAAAAATAATCAATGCAAAACCCGTACGAACGCCACTGGTAGAGAAAATGAAAATCTTTGTACGTCACAAAATGCACACTGATGCATAGAAGATTTGTACCAAATTTTATGAAGTTGTCTACCATAGTATTTCAGTTATTATTGAAAAACTGATATTTTTTCAAAATGTTATCACCCTGTATCTCAAAAGTTAAGACTTTTAGGAAATACGGTCATAGATAGTTGTTTTCTTAACCTTCCAGTACTCGCGCCAAGTCTCACAGACCCAACGCTTCAATTTTGGTGGCGCATTTTGTAGTGCAATAAAAGTGCGGGTTGCTTCTTCGTATAGCTTCCTATTATTAGACATAGTTTCACGCGCGCCTTCGAATATTTCGTAAAACTCGAGATAAAGTCTGTCAGACCCGGCGAGAGTGGTGACGCAACTGTTGCTTAACTTTGAAATTTGTGGTTTATTTTGTGATAAAAGGTAATATACAGCAATTCTTAGACAGTCCTATTAACTGTAAATAATATTTTAGATGGATTATGAAAGAGAGCAGGAACGCTTACTTCGACTGCTTGAAGAAGTAGATACAGATGAAGAGTACGTAGATGAAGAATCGGATTCCACCGAGGAAGGGTTTGAAAACACCGATACGGAGCAATCTAATGATGATGACGACGGTAAAGTTCAAACTCCGATGCGACAACCTTGACTGCCCTGTTTTATCGGCAAAGATGGACAAACGGTGTGGAAGAAACATCTTCATAATAAGAAAATTAGAACACGAGGATCTAACACTGTTTTGCACCTTCCTGGTGTTAGACCTCCAGGGAAAAATGCAATCTCTCCAGTAGAATGTTGGGGATTATTTTTTTCTGCTGAAGTTTTGGAAAGTATTGTCGAAAATACTAACAAGACAATAAATTCCGTATCCCAAAGATTTTCAAGAGCCAGGGATGTAAAACCCACTGATCTCGTTGAAATAAAAGCTTTCTTGGGTTTGTTATATTTGGCTGGTTGTTTACGAAGTAGCCGTCTCAACTTTGAGGAACTATGGGACAGAAAGGGCACCGGCGTTGAGAGTTCCTGGCTGACCACGTCCAACGAGCGATTATTGTTTTTGCTACGATACTTGCGTTTTGACGATAAAGATACAAGAGAAGAGCGAAAAGTGGTCGATAAATTGGCTCCTATACGAGCCTTATACGATACCGTGGTGGAAAATTATAAGAAAAACTACACGCTTAGTGAATACACAACCGTTGATGAAAAGTTGGAAGCGTTCAGGGGACGTTGTGGATGCAAGCAGTACATTCCAAATAAGCCCAACAAATATGGGATGAAAATATTTGCGTTGGTTGACGCAAAGACATTGTACACCCAAAATTTGGAAGTTTATGTTGGAAAGCAACCAGCTGGGCCCTATTGTGTTTAAAACGATGCATGTAGTATTGTTGAGAGACTAGTTGCTCCTATTTCAGGCACTGGTCACAATGTAATATGTGATAATTGGTTCACGTCATTTTCCCTTATTGAAAAACTACAACAAAATCACAATAAAAAAAATCACAAAAATCACATCGACCAGCTACATCAAGCATGTTTGGCTTTCAAGAGAACTCTACTATTGTTTCATATGTACCTAAAAATGGTATAAGTGTCATTTTAGCTTCCAGCATGCACCACGATGACACCATAGATTCTACATCTGGTGATCAACACAAACCAGAAATTATCACTTTTTACAACTCTACCCAAGGGCGGAGTTGATACTGTAGACAAACTTTGCACTACTTATGATGTAGCCCGACATACACGTCGTTGGCCCTTGGTAATTTTTTTTGCCCTAATGAATGTATCTAGAATAAATGCCCAAATAATTAATACTGCCAACAATAGGCACGAGAAATGCATCAGAAGAATTTTCCTAAAGAAGTTGGCGTTATCATTGACTGATGACCATCTAAAACGTCGATCCCAATTATCAAATTTACCCCGAAATGTACGCCAAAGAAGACAAGAAGTAGCTGGTAAAGGTCCCTTAGAAGTCGTAGAGGTTCTAGAAACACAAAATACAGGTGCCAAATATGCACGAAATTCATTTGTCTAACACACGAAGAAGTTTCATTTTGATTATTTTCGATTTGAGTAAAATTAGTTTGTTCTTTTTTTAATTTAATATTTTTGTTACCCATAATTGCTACATTCTTTCGAAAATGAAGTTATTTTTAATTAACACGATGAAAAAGTTATTCTGATCACATTTCCCTGTTCTTTAATATCCACACATTAAGTTTAACCAAGAATTGAGATTTAAAAAAAACTGAATAAATAATATGAAACTTTAACGGGTCTGGTAGACCTAGGGTTGCCATCCGTCCGGGTTTCCCCGGATTTGTCCTAGTTTAGGGGGCGTCCGGGGGTCGTCCGGACGGGGCTTTCAAATTTTGTGTCCGGGTGTGTGAAGCTTGGGTGTCAGTGACGGAGATGAGCTATTAAATGCAAACCAATTGTGGTCGAATGTTTTCGAAACATCTATATTTTAAACTGCTCAAAATTGCATAGTAATATTTTTGTATACCAGCTCACAATGCGAATGTAGAGTGAGTTTTTTCGCTAGGGTCGCAGTAATGGAGGAAGGAGAGAAACTTGGTGAATAAACATACGCTTTCTTCTCTGATCAAAATAAAGTCTAATTTTAAAGACTTGAGTTGCTCCGACTTTTACAAATTCATGATGGAAAAGAAAGACATTTTGGAAAAAATGAGCAATTCTGAAAAATTCCAAGTTGAATTAGTAAAAAAAACTTGATCTCGTTAAAGTTAAAACTTGTTACTTACTTTTGATTTATAGTTAATAAATAATTTAGACTTTTGGGTACCTAACCTATCTAACAGAACTAGATGACCTATCCTATAATTTGCTATAACAATGTAGAATCTAGTCTATTTGATTTTTAATCTACCAAAAATTATCGTCATGAGTTGTTTTTTATTTGATGATACCAAAAAAAAAGAGAAAACTGTAAACTGTGTATAATAGAATTTTATTTGTTTCTTGTTGTTCTGTTTATATGACAAACCAGCGGTTTAAAGTTAAATAAATGAAAAAATTAAAATATAAACGATGTTTTATTTTATTGAAAAAAAAATTTACGGGGTGTCCAGGGAAAAACAAAATTTCACAGAAATTTCCGGGGTTTTTTAAATTTTTGTCCGGCATCGGCAATTTAGGTGATGGCAACCCTAGGTAGACCCAGCGCGAGTCCTGGTGTCCTAGAATGGAGCGCGAGTACTGGAAGGTTAAAATTAGTCAAAGAATCACCCCCCTTTAATATTAGCATGTCTTTAAGGAACATCCCTCTATATTTTACAATTTTATTGAACATGTATTATATTCATTTTTGAACTGTTTATTTGGACAAACTCCTTTTCATTCTGATAAATGATAACTTTGGATAAAAAACTATCCTTCTATCAGGTAGGGTGTTGAAGCATGTCAAAATCCTTGGTAACCAGACAATAAGTTCATAATAGTTATTTATGTACCAAGTGCGTTATATAGATCCTTACGCCCGGAGGGAAACATTCGGCCCGAGGGATGAATGTTGCCCGATGGGCGTAAGGATCTAGTAACGCACGTGGTGCATACAAGATTTTATTTTTCACGAAAAAATTATTATATTATGATGAAAAAGCGATTTAAAAATCGTTTCATTGCTCCTATCCATTTTCCTTCTCATAGTAGGCATGTCATTTGTTGATATTTTGACGTTTGTGATTATTTTTGTCATCAAATTTAGTGAATGTCATTTCTGCTTTCTTTGTGTAGTCTTATAGAAATAATGGAAATAAAAATGAATTTACCCAAGAATATCATAGAAAATGCAGCCAAAGCTGCGAATAATTCACTTCCGGAGAAATCCAGAGTCTTATACGACAAGGATTATGAAGTATTTAATCAATGAAATTTGCTTCATTTCTCCTAGTACAATAAGCGGGCGTTTTTAATCCATTATGCCCGCAAATGCGGGCATAATGGCCTAGGGCATAATGAGTGTGTTTATAGCAACCGTATCTAAGGTGAAATAATCGTATAATATACAAGTGAAAAATAAAACAATATTAAATTCATTGGTTGTCACATTGATTTATAAGTCTAATATTTTTTCTTATGAAATTATTGTATATTTACTCTTAATTTCATACCCCTTAGTGCACAAATGAAGAGAGCATGAACTTTAACTATATATCTCCACTTTTGATTAAAAGAAATGAGGAATTAAATGTTAATAAATACGAGTAGGTACTGCTTTCTTTTACACAGAGTATACTGTAGCTTGAAGTGTTTCACGTGAATAATTTGGTACAATTGAACTGTACCAATAGAACATGGACTTTTAAATTTTTGACATAAATATATGCCCTTTCCATCAAAATGATCGAAGACGCCAAATCTGGTATGGTTATGAGGTTTCTAATTTGTTTGCAAAACAAATTTTAAGAAAAATCATCTTGCCCATGGTTTATTTTTGAGAAGAATTAACTCTTGAGAGAATTGTCCATTTCGACACTTCATGAACGGACTGTATATATATATATATATATATATATATATATATTATATATACATATGGCTCTGACCCATAATTTATATTTACTTCTACATATAGGTTTCCCAACAAAGTGAAACTAAGTATGACTGCATTTCGCTTGATAGCTACAAATGCAACAAAAATTCTGTCTGCATAGAGGTTTGGACCTGAATCCCATGTTTTACCTTTTCATACAATTTAATTACTTATAATTAAAAAGCAATTTTATTTTTAATGAACAGAAAAATTACAAATGGTAAATGTGCAAGACAATAATAAAGTTAGATTTATTTCATAATTACACAATATAAAATTCATCTCAAATAGATTTCATTTTAGCCATTAGATCTTCTAAACTAAGTTCATTAGATGTGCCTAATTCTGTGACTTCTTTAGATTCGTCAAGAGGAACAGTGTACGCAAAATTAATACCAGAGGCAGCAACTGAGGAGCCATTACCTTCTACAATACTTTCATCAACTAAAGATATTCCCCATTCATTGTCTTCATGAATTGGTCCCACTTCTTCAACTACTTCATCTATTTTTGTGATTACTTCTGCTAATTTTTCTACCTGTCTTTTTCTACAGAAGTTATCATCACAATTCTTGTTGGGTTTAAGATTCATTGTTGGAAAAAAATCATTCAATGCATTGTATCCTAAGTAATTTGCTACATCTCCAAAACTGAGCAGATATTTCAATGCATTTTGCACTAAAAAACCTGCAATTATAGCCATTGTTGTCGGTAAGCTAGCTGCACAAACACCATCTCTTTTAAGTGTTTTTTCATCAATGTTAGATGCAACAATAAGAGGTGGTACACAAGCAAAGCATGCTGTTCTTCCAGGTTCTAAGAACTGAATATGCCCAGAAATCGCATTCTCAGCAACTCCAGATTCAAACCAATTTAAATTCGATTCATTACAAACTGTATTGATAGTAAGCCTAGCTTCAAAATTGTCAACGCAACTCAAAACTAAGTCAACAGATTTTCCATCAAAACCTTTAGTTACAAGTGACGATTGGAAGTGTTCAAAATTTTCGACACTAGTAATATTGTAGTTAAAGGATAATATTTCAACATCTGGATTAATATTTTGGAGAGTTTCTGCAGCTGCTTCTACTTTACTAAGTCCAGACTGATGAGGTTGGAAAAATAATCTATTCATATTTGCTAATTCAACTTTATCATAATCAAATAATAATAATTTTCCAATTCCACATCGCGTCAGCATTTCAGCAGCAACACTACCTACACCACCAACTCCTATTATTGCTACACAAAATGTTCGTATTTTTTCATAGTTTTTCACTATGCCCATTTTTTTCAGGGCCATTAAACGACTATAAGGGTTGGAATCAACCACTTGTGCAGACATTTCAGTAATTTTGCATCTTCTTGAATTATTTTTTTTTTTTAGTTCTTCCAATTTACTACGAAGTTCCTGGTTAATTTTCAATAATTCTTCTACAGTACTCATTTTTCAAATTATTTGTTAGGTCTTTCTGAAGTAAACATATGGAACCTATTTCGGGGTCAAATTAGTCAAATAAATTAATTTTAGGTCAACTATACTACTTTCACATTAAAAGTCAGTTACTTGAAAGAATAAGGAAACGGTTCAAAGAACCTAAAGAGTATAATTTGAACGACCTAAAAGTTAAACTCGTGAGCAGCAGAACCCAGAACTACATCACTAAAGTCGTATTTTTCGCGCGAGATGCGATTCTAGAAAATTGAATCATATTTTCAAAAATCACGCTTGAAAAGCAAACCGAATTAAAAAGTAAAAAAAAATTTTTTTCCCAAAAAAAAAAAAATCGCGAAGTGCATCGTGGCTGAGGAAAAAAGTTGAAACCATTGAAGAAACTCACCTCAACATCAACTCAATCCACATACCAATTTGCAAATCCGCGAAGCGCATCACCACACAAAATGCAGAGATAAAAAGTTCAATCCAAAAAAAGGATTACAAGTCAACATAAACTCAATACGTACCAATTTTCAGCCCTCTCAATCACTCTGCAGAAGCTGTGATGTTCGGCAATTTTTCGAAAACCATGAAGAAACAAGAAATAGGGACTTAAAGCAGTTCTAAAAATCACCACTTATCCGTATACGTATCGCAAAGCGCATGTGCAGAAGCGATACGTGTGCTTCGTTACGTTAAGTGGAACGTATCAATCCGTCACACGTACCTAACGTACGTATTGCTTTGTTGTGTTCCGTGCTCTCGTTTTTCAACGACCAAACGACAAAAGTGATGTTGTGTGCTCAAAAATCATAACCTTATTTTCTATGATCATAATATGGATTTAAAAAGAAAAAGACTTTTTTACACTGGCAATGACGATATAATTTTGCTGAGGGAGATATCGGGGCATAATCCATGATTAATAAATAATAGGAAACGCGAAAGGTCACTATTTTTTAGTAGATGTCAACTCTCACTATTTATTAGGTTAAAAATTAAAACACATGTATGGTTACGTTGCGAACGCATTTGCTTTATGTCTCTTTTTGATTAATCACGTATCTCCGTTACGTTACGTATGTTACGTATACGGATAAGGATAAGTGATCTATTTGAAGAACTGCTTTGAGTCCCTAATATCTACGTAAAAATGGCGGCGGTTTGGAAAAAATCAACCAAATTTTGATAGTTTCGTTCTGCAACGAAAACAATCCCAGATAAATATTTCAAGCTCATTTGGTGTGATACAAACCGCTGGAGATATCTATATATTCTATATATGACATGAAAAATTTTTCGAAAATCGTGGTCTAGGAGGACAAAACGGATAGGAAAAATACTCATGCACCTGACTGCTTTCCTTCGATAGACTGCAATAGTATGTATTTTATAGTATAAAATACGACTAAAAATTAAATGAGGTACAGCGAAACCAAAAAACATAAGAAGAACGATTGAACGTAGTTCTAATATACCTCTGTCAACTAAATTTGTAGTAGTTTCATTCACTATCACTTTATCAACATATCAACATCAACTAGTAGGTCTAGATTGTCTTAAACTTAACCTACATTAACTTTAAATAATAAATTGGTATTGATCCGTAAAGATGCTGCATTCTATCTAATAACTATTCGTGGAATAAAGGTGATAAAATAATAATTTTTACAAAAATAAGGAAATAAGTTTTTCATTATTATGGGAAGTGAACATTCAGCTCCTTCAAATACTTCAAATAAGAATCAGCCAACTTCAGATACAAATTCTGGAAAATTTGGTAATTTTAGAAAACAACACACTATTGTCAATGCTGGTGTAACTCCAATTGAGCTTGAAAGTGATGGGTCTCTTTCAAGACCGAGATCAACTTCCCCAGGACCTAGCCTATGTAGTGATGTAGATTTGCCTTATATAAGTTACACTGTTAATAGGCCAATTGGAGGTTTGTATACATTTTTTTGTTGCATCATATCTGTGAATACAAGAAGTTAAGACAAATTTTCACACAAAATAATTAAATTTTGTTCATTCAAATACTATAAGGTACTTATAAAGCACTAACTAAGTATTACTAATTCCACAATACCAATTAACATAATTCGAGGGGAACTAATTCAAAATAATATTTTACACCTTGGTAGAATAAAATGAAAAGGTTGATATTATTAATTTTCGAAAAATAGCTTATTGAACATGGTTTAATTGAGAATATAATGAGTGTAATTGTTAAGCAAATTGGTAAATACAATAGTGATATTTAATATCAATACCAGGAAGAATATAGTAAATATTGCTATTTAAGACAGACATCTAAAAAACCGATTCTATTTTTATTATTCCTCATTTACTATATTGAGCTGCCTTTGGTTTCAAGATATGAGAAATTCTTTTTTTTTCATAATTTTTTTCAAATACCTGTAACGTCAGAAATTTATATTTTCCAATTTAGTTAAATTGTACATAAGTGAAAAAATGGAGATCACAGTGTATTCAGTATTGAACAAAAACCTTTTTATTCTTCAAATGTAGTATGAGAATTTCTTTGCATATATATATATATATATATATATATATATATATATATATATATATATATATATATATATATATATATATATTATATGGTTGTCTGGTTTCCCGGGTTTGTATCCGCGTATGGGCTTCGTCTTCGTTGAAGTCTGCTCGACGTTTCGGCAAAATCACATTTGCCATCTTCAGGTAGCTCTTCTTGGTCGCTACCTGAAGATGGTAAATGTGATTTTGCCGAAACGTCGAGCAGACTTCAACGAAGACGAAGCCCATACGCGGATACAAACCCGGGAAACCAGACAACCAGATTATCTCCGCGAGAACCTGAAAATTAACATATATATATATATATATATATATATATATATATATATATATATATATATAAATATATATTTATATATATATATATATATATATATATATATATATATATATATATATATATATATATATATATATATATATATATATATATATATACACACATATACAATCCTGTGAGATTTATATTGTCCTTCTAAATCTATGGAAAAATTATTACACAATCGTTTTTTTAATTTATCTCTTGTGATAATGGACCTTGTAAGGCCTGTCGTAATCCAAGGTCTAATTTTTTTAACCTTTTTTTCCCGAATAATTTTGATTACTGTGCATTCATTTATCAAATGCCGAAAAGTGTCAGCAAAAACATCTGTAGCTACCTGAGCGTTACCCGCTTCAGTAACCATTGTCCAGTTTTCACCTTCTATTAATGTTATTAACTTTTCCGCATCTATCTTCCTGATTGTGTGGGAAACTTTGTTTTTATTTTCTTGGATCCGAGTAAGTGTGTCTCTATAAAATACAGCTGCTACAGCATAATGATCTGTGATACTACACCTCAATATATGCGAATGAACAGCTATATTTCCTACATGTTTCTGCTTGATAAATATATGGTCTATGCAAGTAGATGTGTTCCCAGTTACACGAGTCTGCAACTGTATGTAAGGTAAAAATCCATGTCTTGCCATTACAGATATATATTTATTTGTATTTACATCCCCACTCAATAAGTCGATATTAATATCTCCCACAAGCAATTGAAAGTGAATGTGCTGAGGGTTTAATTCAAGGTAATCATCAATTTCTTCTATAAATGATATTATATTAGATGGATTTGGTCGGTATAATGAAACAATTTGAAACGATGTACCTTCAACAGTAGCATTTAAAATACTTAATGTAACCCCACAGATAGCAAGTTTGAAACTATCAACTATGACATTCAAATTTTCCCTATAAAATATTACAACCCCGTCATTTCTGTTGAAATCAGCATTGTTATAATATGTTTCATAACCCGGAATATTAATATACTGCAATGTATCTATCCCAAAACACTCACTGAAATAACAATATCATAATTTATACTATATGTTGACAAGACAACCAACAGTTCATCAAAATTCTTTTTAATGCTTCTGATATTAAGATGAAAAACGCTAAAAATACTATTGGTGCTGTACCTGCAGTTTGGAGCATCGATGTATTCACCAAGATTTCTTCCAACAAGTTCAAGATCTCCTAGAACAGCATCTTCGTCTACTATGACCATTCTGGGGTATAGGTTGTTTTTCTTTGAAGAATTCGTTTTTGGTACTCCAAACTAGGACACAGCAAATCGCCGGCACAATGCCGAGTACTGTAAGTCGTTTAATATCTCTCATTTGAAGTGACACAGTTTATAAAACATTTAGTTTGTTTTGGGCAATTGATTTCTTCATGTGGCTCTTTACAAATTGGATAAGCTAGTTTATTGCGGCAATCATTCATTCTATGGTAGAAGCCTTGACATTTGAAACATCTTGGCACATCTAGATCTTCATAGATTGGGAGTCTTTCTCATCCGATACAAAGTTTTTTTTTTACCATAATCTGTTGAAAGGCTGTTGCGGAACAAACACAATAAATTGTACTACAACCTTTTCTTGTTTTCCTGATATATGTTGAATTAATATCATCTTGTATATCATTTTGTTCAATGATGCTCCTAGTTACTTCGTCGGCAGACATATTTTGTGTGAAATTCACAATTTTGATTCTGGGTTGTCTCATTTTTGTCAATTCGACTTCATAATTGTCATCGAACTTCTGTTTAACAGCTTTTTCCAAAGTATCAATGTCCTTTTTTGTTTGACATGAAAAAATTACAGATCCATCTTTTGTTTCTTTTACTTGAGTCACTGCCACCTTCAGCTCAGCAGGACTTATATTTTTGTTTAGTTCAAATTTTGTTCTTGTACTATCTTGTTTTACTCTCGGTACCACTGCTGAGTCGGCATTGACGTTTTGCGCATGATGCAATCTTGCGTCATCTTCTTTAGAATGGCTGAAGGTCCATCCTATATATATATATATATATATATATATATATATATATATATATATATATATATATATATATATATATATATATATATATATATATATATATATATATATATATATATATATATATATATATATATATATATATATATATATATATATATATATATATATATATATATATATATATATATATATATATATATATATATATATATATATATATATATATATATATATATATATATATATATATATATATATATATATATATATATATATATATATATATATATATATATATATATATATATATATATATATATATATATATATATATATATATATATATATATATATATATATATATATATATATATATATATATATATATATATATATATATATATATATATATATATATATATATATATATATATATATATATATATATATATATATATATATATATATATATATATATATATATATATATATATATATATATATATATATATATATATATATATATATATATATATATATATATATATATATATATATATATATATATATATATATATATATATATATATATATATATATATATATATATATATATATATATATATATATATATATATATATATATATATATATATAGGATGGACCTTCAGCCATTCTAAAGATGACGCAAGATTGCATCATGCGCAAAACGTCAATGCCGACTCAGCAGTGGTACCGAGCCTATATAAAACCATGTAGAGGCATTAGAAGTTTAAGTTTACTAGCATTACTGTATTTTATAAGTTGTAGAAATAAAGATTGTTTTTAAAAAGAATTTCAGTGTTCACAAAAACATAAATGGCGACGAGGATGGGATATTCTTATTAGTGCGACGATTAAGTCCTAAAACACGTGAAATATTATCGGTGATATTTGGGCAACCAAACTAAGTGAATTTCAATTCTTGGAAGAATATCCGAACAGAACACATAAGCTTGCTCTGCATACACAGAGGTGCGAACAGAAAAAGAAGTACTACCCCGTATCTTAGCAACCACCCAATGAGGAGAAATTCGAACACGCAACATATTGAGGCCTAGCAAACCCGATCCTGTCTGGAGCAATCTAGCAACTGTAAGTACAAGTGCTAAACTTCCTAGTTTTTCAAATTCCCTAGTTACCCAGAACATAGACTCCCTACACCAAAATAGGTGATAGCAGGTCACAAAACAAAACAAACGAACAGGCAAACAAGGCAAAGCAAAATTGATCCTTTAGCAAAAGCATTTTCCATTGAATTCATTCATTAAGAATTGTCAGCAATTCTTAGCGCAATTTGAATCAGGTGATAATATTGTCAAAACATATTGTTTAGCAATTATCAGAAACAAATTGACCCACAAAGCTGCAGATGAATTATATTCATCTGACATAACAGATAATTGGAATTCTTTAAAAGATTTTCTAATCACGAAATTCGGAGACAGAGTAAACCTTGACGTACTTAAGAACGAATTACAATTTTTAAGAAAATTATATGACACCATATTCAATTTTATTGATAGGATTAAAACCTACAAAATACGCATCAATTACAGCATAGACTCTGAAGTAACTTCAGACCCACATCCCAAGTTATTACACAATTAGTCGATGGACTAGCTAAAAATGTTTTAATGAATAATATTCCCATAGACTTACAAACTTCTATGTTGACCACAAATAATCTTAATTTTGACTTAGCTGTTCAAATGGTAGAAAATTATACCATACAGAAAGATCAATTAGACATGATCAGTCACCAATGCAAAAATCAAAGTAAAATTCAAGCTCAGAATAATACTAGAGTTTTTGATAGAAATTTTCTTTCACAACCAGTAAATATCGTAAGAAAAGAAAATTTACCACAGACAAAATTTTACACAAATAAGCAAACATTTGGATATACTCCAAATCAACATAACGTTTTTAAACCACGAAACGAAAAACCATCGTATCAACCAACCCCGATGTCCACACAGACACATCGAAACTACCCAGAAAAACGAGAATTTGCCATGTCATCCCAAACTAACCAAAACCCAAATGCAAGAATGAAAAAATCACACAATTATTTTCAATCTAGTAGACATCCACCAAATTTCGTATCGGAAGAATTAACTAATATTCAAGACATTCATCAAATAGATGAAACGCCAGAATTTTCAGATAACGAGACTTACGGAATTTATGAACAATCAGATAATGAACAAAATTACGTTGAACTAAATAGCATTAATAATAGATTAACAAATTTACCCTATATAATGTTAGAAAATCCCAAACGCAAAATCTTAATTGACAGCGGTTGTTCAGTCTGTCCTATAGATCCAAGCATAGCATATGAATATTTTCCAAACAAAATTTATTCAGAAGACACATGTCTCAATACAGTACATGGTTCAGACACCAGTAATGAAAAAGTGAGCATGCCTTTAAATGATTTCAGAATAGATAAAGAACATCCCTTTGTTTTATACAAATTCCATACGTCATTGTATGACGTATTAATAGGAGCTGAATTTTTAGAAGAAAATGATTTTATTATTGATTTAAAGAAACGTCTTTTGATAGGAGAACACTGCCGATATCCTATATATTTTCAAAAAGTAAATGAATATCCGTTAGATTCAAAACATAAAACACCTAAAATACGTAATCAATTAATAGAATTCAAACAAGGTAATAATAATAATGCAGATGCCTTATCACGTATTAGAATCCAAGAAAATGACCTAGATATGATAGATGACGACATTTATTATTTAATACCTCAAGTTAACAGTGAAGACTTAGAAAATAACAAAAAGCAATTAGAAGAATTCGAAAAATTAACCTCGGATGAAAATCAATCAGAAAGTGACACGAATGAAGCGGATACGCCAACAATTCATAGTAACCAAGAAAATCCAATTTTAGAGATCCATTATACAGAGTGTTCTTTAAATTGCGCCAGTAATCAAATAATTTTCACGCCGACCACAAAACAGTATTATACTATAAGGAGCAAACCGTTCAATAATCGAAACAGCAATTTCAAACGGAGACGACTTTATTAAATTCATTAAAGAATATTTAAAGCCACGAACGAAGTATTGCATTCATTTCAAACATCAAAATTTAGAGAAAGCATTTATTCAAGTCTTACAAACAAATTTCAAAGCGAAAAGTTTCAATTTGAAAATAACTAACACATTTTTGGAAGACGTGTACGAAGAAGCTAAACAGCAAAAAAAATTAGAATTATATCATGTTTCTAAATCAGGACCTAGAGGAATAAACGAAAACGTTCAACCGATCAAAAAAAAATTCTATTGGCCAAAATTAGAAGAGTCAGTACAACATTATATTAATTCATGCGAAATTTGCCAAATTAATAAATATGAGCGTACCCCTATCAAGTTAATATTAAAAAATAATCCTATAGGTGAAAAACCATTCGCACATCTTTATATAGATACCTTCACATTTGAAAAATGTACATGTTTGACCGTGATTGATTCATTTTCTAAATTCGCTCAATGCTATCCATTAGTTCATAAAACAGCAATTGAAATCATGAATAAATTAATAAATATCATGGGTGACCATGGAATACCCGAGAAAATAACATGCGACAATGGAACCGAATTCAAAAATAAAATTTTGCAAGAATTCGCGGAAACCCATAAAATTTCAATGCATTATATTACAAATTATAATCCAAATTCGAACGCCTTAATTGAAAGATTCCATTCAACACTCATCGAACAATTACGTTGTTTATCAAAAGAAACATTACCCTTGACAATGAGAATAACACGAGCTATTTTATCGTATAATAATTCTATTCATTCATCTTTAAATTATACGCCTATGCAAATAATCAAAGGAGATTTGCATTACTCTTTAACATTAGAGAAGACGCGAGAAGAAAATATTGCGGACTTCGTAAAAGATTATCAGCAAAACATGTTAGAAATAACCCAACTCGTAAGTAAATCCAAAGACAAAGTTATAGAACGCAATCAGTAACTAAATGCGAATAGAGAACCAGATAAGCACATTGACGAAGATAAAAGTGTTTATTTGAAATTACCAACACAATCTAAAATGGATCCTTTGTTTAGGAAGACGCCAATTAATATAATAAGCGACATCAAGGTTACAAACCCGCAAACTAAGCATATGTATCACAAATCGAGAATAAAGCAACGCAAATGCTAATTAGGCCAGGAAATGAAGCATTTCACCTGGCAATTCTTTGATCTGGCATGGATTTACTTGAAATTTTGACAGAAGGTAGGGAATAGCCTAAGGATCAAAATCTATATCGAACCGAAGGGCGTCAAAGCCTTGGGGGTGGTTGCCACCCTATCTCGGGGGTGGAAATTTTTTGTTACATTTAAACCACAGGAATCGATTGGAAAAGTGATTCTAAGCACAAAGTATTCTATACATTTTTTTTGTAAAACTAATATTTTTCAAGTTATTCGCGATTGAAGGTAACCATTTTTAGACGAAAAAATCGACGTTTTTAAGCGGTTTTTCGCGAATAACTCGAAAATTATGCATTTTATCAAAAAAACTGCGGGGAACAAAATTGTAGCCTTTAAAAAGACGAATAAAATTCTTTTTTTTTAATTTTTCTACGACCAATAGGAACCGAAATAGGACCTATCAATAAGTAGCTTTATTTTTCAAATGCGAAATTTGATAGATTCAAAGGCCTTTTCCGGGAAAATGCTGCATTTTTCGAAGAAAATTTAAGGAATCTTTTTTGAAGGGCATAATCAGACCTTTCTTCAAAAAAAATAAGTCTAGCACAAAAATTGAGTGAGTTATAATGAAAATAAGGTCAGTACCTAATTTTTTATGCGAAAAAATTGATGAAAAAACCCACTAACTACCTCCCTAATTAAAATTGATCTTCACCCTTGTGCAGTTCTCTTTATATATGTATTGTTAATATGTCAAAGAAGTTTGATCAATTTAAAATTCTTAATTTTTGAAAAATTAGAGTTTAAAGTGAAAAACTATTTTTCACAATTTCATATTTTTCACCCTTTTTTTGAAAATATCTCCGAAAATACTTAATATATGAAAAAAATGAAAGAGTACTAAATTGTAGCTCTTTCCATGACTAAAATTTTCATTTATGCAGATTTTTTGTACAGTGGATATTCGTCGAGATATAGGCATTTAAAATGTCTATTTATGCACGAGAACCTTCTTTTTTGAACCCTTTAAACTCACCCCATTTGAAAACCAAGATATCTGAAGAGATTTAATTTACAGATCCTTGTAGCTCTTGAAAAACCCTACAAAATCGTTTTTGAAAAAACGCTCTATCGTTAAAAATGAAGGAAATACGTTAAAAAAACCAATCGATTTTTTTTCCGAAAAATTCCAATAGTATAGTACAGTACACTTGGGAGCATAATAGTCTACAAAACCGGTAAATTCGGCAGTGGGGCGTTGTACGTTCGAAATTTTTCCTATTTTTTTTGTGAAATACCATAGAGAAGAAACATCTGCTCATATATTTACGTGTGTGAGTGTATATTTCGTTGGTTTCTTGCCAGTGCATCCACAAGTTCGAAAGAAGTAGCACGTGCGCTCACGACTTTTTTAAAAATTTTCGGTTGTGTTTATCATAATTATGGAAATAAACGGGTTAGTGCATAAAATATTTATTATATTTTTTATTTAAAGTACTTAAGTTACATAATTCTTTTATATATAATTTTATGTGATCGAAGAAGACGAAGATGACACCGACCACGATGAGGATCAAATTGTTGACACATACATTTAAAAATTATATTTGTATTTTTATCTGTAATTGTAAATATATTCATCTATTTATGTAAATGTATCAGAATATACACAGTGCATTTTTATGTTAATAAATTTTTTTGTACTTAATTCTACTCTTTTTCAATTCATATCTATTAAATTGGTTTATAAAAATCATAATGTTGTGAAGGGTGGTTTTCAAGGGTTGAAAATTTGCAAAATGCATTAGACAAATGTTCTAAATAACAGAATTATTGAATTGAATTACTATTACAATTATTCATTTTGCTTTTTGGAAAAATTTTTTTTACATATAACACTAATAACAATTGCTTTTTAAGGGTTGAAAAATTATGAAATTTTATTTCAAAGTTCAAGAAAATCATTATTTAACTAATCCAAACCAAATTTTCCCCTTCTTAAGATTTATAATGTTATTTTATAATTTTTGACAATTAGGGGTATTTTTCACCCCTAAGAAACAATCAGGGTTCGTCGACATGACACAAACTACAAAGCAGAGGGTGAGTTGAGCCTAATCCCATTTTTATGCAAATCTATCTAAAGCGAAATCATTTTTTTAGTAATTCTTTTTATATTAAACTCTAACAAGGGTCGCTTTTTAAGGGTTGAATTATGATGAAATTGTATTCCAAAGCACTAAACGATCATTATTTAACTAATCCAAATCAAATCTTACCCATATTCAGGTTTAAAACGTTATTTTATAATTTTTGACAATTAGGGGTAGTTTTCACCACTAAAAACCTTTCAGCGCCCTTCGGTTCGATATAGATTTTGATCCTTGGGCTATCACCTACCTTCTGTTAAAATTTCAAGTCAATCCATGCAAGATCAAAGAATTGCGAGGTTTAACCTTTTTTTGAGCTTCATTTCCTGGCCTAAATCTTTAATTATTATTTCAGACAACAATGTTGAAGTGGATATTCGTACTTTACCTACCATATCTATTATCTCTAGAAGTAAATGAAGTGAGACACAATTTGATACCAATACATCTAGGAAAGACTTTCGTTACGACGCACGCTAGACATTTAATATTTCATTATGATATTTCAAGAATCCCAGAATTATTACAATTGCAAACTGATTCGTTTACTCAAATAAATAAAGATGGAATAATCGCGGCTGTCAAACACTATAATAAATTAGCATTGTGAGCCATTAAGAGAAATAACGACACTTATAATAGTGTGATATATCAAAATAGGTATAAAAGAGGACTCATAAATATGGGCGGAACAATTTCCAAATTTCTATTCGGCACATTAGATGCGGACGATGAAGAAACATATCAAAATTATTTTAAAGCTTTACAAATAAATAAAAAATTATTCAAATTAATCAAAACAAAGTATTGCACATTGTGAGCAACATGCAGAAACGGTATGTTGACACAATAAATCACCTAATAGAAAAAATGCAAGTCAATAAAAAATAACCACAAACTTATAAGTTTGCATTTAATTATTCTGCAATCACAAGAAATCGAAATGATTTTAACAAAATTTGAAAATGCTATTAGTTTTGGAAGACTTCATCTTCTACATGAAAACATAATTCCATTACGTAATTTCACACAAATATTAGAAAAAAGTAATTGGAAACCTTTCAAGCACATGATTGATTACTATGCAGTCTGTCCTACCAAAGTAATAATCAAAAATGATCAGATAATATTTTTAGTATCTGTACCAATAATAGAATTCACAGAATATGACCTCTATCATTTACACAATCTACCATTCCAAAATACCTATATTCCATTAATACAACCTTATGCACTTGTATTTAACGAAACCATGAAATGGGAAACACAAGAAGTATACCCTATAGAAGATTTCTTTATTACGAAACAAGAAGACTTGAAGCCCAGTACCAAATGTGTTGAATTACTAATGAAGAATTTAGAAGAAAATTGTACACGAATGCAGACCATAATGCTTCCAGATTTATACCAGTTAGAGGATAACTCGATAATTAGTCAAAATAACACATGGATCTTCGAACATTGTGAAGAAGCTACAAGAAGAATTAAAGTACCATTATTAAGCAGAGTGAAAAGTTCCTGCATGATATCCAATAAAATGAAAAATATTTATCCCAAGATGACCATCGAACTCAAGCAGAGCATCGACCTACAACCAATCGATTTTCCACTTATTAAGGAAAATAAAGAAAATTGAATGAAGGAGGAAGA
Source organism: Cynegetis impunctata (assembly GCA_030704885.1). Taxonomy (NCBI): domain Eukaryota; kingdom Metazoa; phylum Arthropoda; class Insecta; order Coleoptera; family Coccinellidae; genus Cynegetis; species Cynegetis impunctata. The sequence goes on from JARQZK010001660.1 coordinate 50,824, forward strand.
AATTCCACCATTAGAAGACCTATATCAATGGGCACCACATCCAACGACAATAGCACTATCTACAGTGATGTTGCTACTAATATGTACTGTTGCATTTATGGCAGTACTATATGTATTTAAGAAGTATTTATTACCCTCTAAGAAATTTATTATACCCTCAGCCACGGTTACTGAAAAAGGGGAGGATTTACATAGGATGGACCTTCAGCCATTCTAAAGAAGATGACGCAAAATTGCATCATGCGCAAAACGTCAATGCCGACTCAGCAGTGGTACCGAGCCTATATAAGACCATGTAGAGGCATTAGAAGTTTAAGTTTACTAGCATTACTGTATTTTATAAGTTGTAGAAATAGAGATTGATTTTAAAAAGAATTTCAGTGTTCACAAAAACATAAATATATATATATATATATATATATATATATATATATATATATTTATGTTTTTGTGAACACTGAAATTCTTTTTAAAAACAATCTATATATATATATATATATATATATATATATATATATATATATATATATATATATATATATATATATAATTATATGTATACCGTAGAACGGGGCTATTCTAGACTTTTTTTTTCATTATTTTTAATATAGCAGAAATAGTAATTGAAAATAATCTATTTTGATATGCTTTTTGGATAGGTTTATATACGACCAAATATTATTCTATGATAAATAGGTCCCCATTCTTACAGGGGGCTGAAATATATAAATAATAATATATATATATATATATATATATATATATATATATATATATATATATATATATATATATATATATATATATATATATATATATATATAGAAAGAATTAAAAATCGACCGTATTATACGTTGAAAGAAAATGTTATGTCAGGAAGCAGTCTTGTGACAAAGAAAACTTATTCGCTTATAATCTCTATATTTCGTCAATTTATTAATGACTTCCTCAGGAGAAAATCTACAAATGTAAAATATGAACAGTTGAAAAAACAGACGATAAAAAAAAAACAATCTACTCAAAAATACACAAAGTCACTAAACAAATTAATACGAACGTTCAACAACATATTCGGAACCAGACTAATCATAGGAAATATCGCAAATAGAGAACGGGTGCACGTGAGATAATGATTTAAAAACAAATCTTTGAAATTCCATTTTTATATAAGTATGTGGACGACATCATATGTGCTGTATTATCGGATAGCATCCAAGTAACATTGGACACTTTTAATGATTTCCACATTAACTTACAGTTCACAGCCGAAATTGAAACAAATCGCAGTGTTTCATTTTTGGATACTGGCTTATTAGAACTGCAAACAATACAATAATATTGGATTGGTACCAGAAAGAGTCTGCTTCTGGGCGATTTATAAACTATTTTTCTTATCACCCGAGTAGCCAAAAATACAATATGGTGATCAATAGGAGGAAAATAATCACACATAGAAGCCATGAGAGCTTGCTGAAACCAAAATTGAAAAGGTTGTTCAATATATCTGTCAACAATGGTTATCCTAGGCACATACTCAACAGATTGATTTATAATAACAACAATTTAAATGCACCAACTAAGGAGGACAATATACAAACAAAATTCAAAAGCTTCCTTTTGTGGAAAAGTTATCATTTCAGATAATTACTTGTTTCAAATATTTTCCACACATAAAAATAGCAATATACAACATAGTTAAAAATTTGGATTTGTTTTCTAGGATTAAAGATAAAATACCCTTACAATACCATAGTAATGTCATATATGACATCCCATGTGGGGTCATTGGTTATTGCTTTGATTATGACAACGTGAAAATATTAGAAATAGAAGAAAAGACTGTTCCTTGAGATGTGCCACATCAAGAAAAATAAAAATTCTATCCATTTTAGATCAGATGTAGGGTAGATTGTAAAATTTTAGAGCTTATTTAAATATCTATCACTCTGTAGTTTCGTTTTTAAATCTTTGTCTCACGTGTACCCGTTCTTTATTTGTGATGTTTCCTATGATTAGTCTCGTTCCGAACATGTTGTTGAACGTTCGTGTTAATTTATTTAGTGACTGACTTTGTGTATTTGTAAGTAGATTGTTTTTTTTTTTGTCGTCTGTTTTTTCAACTGTTCGTATTTTACATTTGTAGATTTTCTCCTGAGGAAGTCAATAATAAATTGACGAAATATATATAAACAAATAAGTTTTCTTTGTCACAAGACCGCTTCCTGACATAACATTTCCTTTCAATATATATATATATATATATATATATATATATATATATATATATATATATTTATATATATATATATATTTTTATATATATATATATATATATATATATATATATATATATATATATATATATATATATATATATATATATATATATATATATATATATATATATATATATATAATCATCCTGGTTCAAAAAATTTCGAACATTTTGTTCCAGGTGGTCGAAAACAGACAAAAAAACTACTCCAATAACGGACTGTTGACTTTTGATACGCAGCAATAGTCTTCTATTTCCGGAAAAAATACTACTAAAAATCACTGAAATCATGGGCAGCCTTCTGACACAGTACAATATTTTACTATTTTCATGGGAATATAGGACTAATGAGGCTCCCTTTAATAATGAAAACATAACTTGTCAGTATTCTAGAATTCCGGAGGAAACTTGCGTGAATATGGTTTGGTACGCGATATGAAATATCTTTAGAATCTCCAACAATACAAGGAATAGCGAATGAGGATTTCAAACAACTCTTAATACTAGATGTTTCATTTACTTCATTAATAAGCATCTAAAGTACCTACATATATTATATTGCCTTTCATTATCTCCAAGAAAATTCTGTCCTGATCTCCCCAAAGTAGCTAACAATGATGAGGAAGGTAAGAGATAAGAATCCTACTCAGATTTTCAAAATGGATACAAATCTAACTATTATAATTCCTCTCAAAATATGGTTCTTATAAACAAAGCAGTTGTATTCAAATTTGGAATGAATTCCTTTCCAATTAATGATATGACTTGGTCATTGACCAATGACTCATTGGTTCAGAACTAATGAATTTTCTGGCAGAACTATGTGATTATAATTCTGAAAAAATTTATTGCCTGAAAGATTATTATATAACCAACTTAGTATGTTTCAAGACTACAGACACCATATTTGTTTCTAATAACAGCACGTTTTACAACAATATTATGTAATATTCTTATGATGAACAAAAACAAAACTTGAATTTACTACGTTTATTATCACAACAATACTTTGAAAAATTTTAACATTGCGATTGCAATTTCGGTCACTAGACCATCAGCGGGCAGATTGAATTAAGAACTTATAAATTTTCGTTGAATGGCTTCTAATATCATAGTAAATAAAATATATGTTATATCTTCCAATATTGTGACCATTGCAACTTTATGTTGTGGGTTCTACACAAAAGTGGCAAAGCTGAGATAGTCATAATTTATTTTTTTTAAAGGTTTTCAGATTCGGTAAAGAGTATCGTGAATATACCGAGAATAGTGGGTTCGAGTCCCACTTTTCTCTTGGATGTACGGGGTGTCCCAAATTCGAGGGTGACCATTGGGATCTCGGAAACTATAAGAGATACGAAGTCGGTTAAATTATGGCAAAGTTGCGCAATTTAATGACCAATAAAATGCCGTTTTCAAATTTGAAAAATTCCGAATACTTCCGAAGATATTCGGAAAAAACCGAAATTTTGTAAAATGGGTTTTATTTTGTCCTCGCCTTATTTGAAGAGATATTTTAAAATAAATAACACTTTGTTATTGTCACCTTTCTTCCATTACAATATAGTGCTATTAAATTTCAAATCCGACGTTTCGTCTCCGAGATACCATCATCACCTTTATTTTTTTAAATACGGACCTGGATTTTTTATAACGTTTTTTGGTAGCTTATTACCACCTTAAAGCAATGACGTAACATAAAAATTGAAAAATTATTGGCATCTATAAAAATATCTAATTTACAATAAACCAAAGATGTCTGTGAAACAAAAGAACCAGAACTTACTTGGAAATGTTCATAGTGTTTTATTTATTCATACACCTGTCAGATTTTCAGCTTCTATCATTTATTTTCACCTGCTAAAAATGTTTATAGATGCCAATAATTTTTATGATACGTCA